>ML804166.1:152479-173452 GCA_009831015.1 Picea engelmannii | reverse complement strand
CCCTACCAGTGAAAAGACACTTATGTTCACACCTGCCAGATTGTATAAATAAGAGAGGTCAATGCCTCATTTGGACATACACTCAACTCACTCATCTAGTGCGTAAGTATTGAAGGAAGTTGCAGTTACCAGTTGCCGAAAGAAGGAAGAGAGAGAGAGGCGCATCCTTGGGAGATGAATTTGTGTTGTTTGGTTCATTATCTTGGCATTGTATTGGCTATCTATATTAAGGAAGTTTTGTTGGGTTTTCTTCCCCATGAGGGTTTCCCAGGATAAATGTTGTGTACTCTTGTGATTGTGTTTCTCTCAGTGATCCTGTCTATGCTATTGTTATCTAGTAAATTTAAAGTAACCTAATAATAGCTTAGAAATTTAACACATGAGACTTTGGAAAGTGGAGGGGGCATTACATAGGCCAAAGGGCGTGACCAAGAACTCATAGTGGCCCTCATGAGTTCGAAAGGTCATCTTGAGATTGTCATCCTCTTTCATACGTATTTGGTGGTACCTAGAACGAAGATCAAGTTTAGTAAAGTATTGAGCACCACTCAATTCATCCAATGGATCATTAATGACAAGAATGGGAAACTTGTCTTTGATGGTGAGCTTTTTGAGAGCACGAAATTTGGGACACATGCCCCACGTGGCTTCTTTCTTGAGGACCATGACCAGAAGAGAAGAATAGGGGCTAGTAATATGGCATACGACACCTGCATCGAACAATTCTTGAACAATTTTCTCAATTTCATTCTTCTGGGAAAAGGGATGACAATACATGCATACATTGGGAGGAACACTTCCCGGAACAAGAGGAATGGAATGATTATGAACACCGCGGGAAGGGGTAAGGGCATGGGGAGTGGAAATTTTTTTTTTGGTGTTTGGAAAGTATAGATTGGAGGTCAGGATGCACAGATGGTGTCTCAACTGCTTGAATGACATTGAGTTGGGAAATAATGCTTGGATGACCTTTTTTGAGGAGTGTTATCGCACAAGTTGTAGGTTGGGAAAATCCTGACCCAACCACTAAATGGCAACAACTAAGAGGTCACCTACCCACTGTCACCTTAGGCAGATGTCCCCGTCACTTTAGAAGTGAAGTAGTCACCTCAAGGGGGAATCCTTGTGACCCTAGGAGGAATGAGATGAAGATGGATGAAAATGGAAATGAAGTCCCTAGAGGTCAAATCTAAATGGTATGGTCTCAAAATGAATTATTGGAAAAGTCCAAGGGTTTCCAAGTATGTTGAGTAACCTACAAATGGTGAAATACCTTCTCGAGACACAAGAAAAACAAGCATATATTGCAATATAATCACTTGGAAAATCAAGTTAAGATTGTTTTCCCTAATAACATCTTCTAGTAACAATGTATATCGACAATAAAATGACATCACAAGCTTCAAAATAAATGCTAGAGATCAAGTCGAAGATACAAGAGAAAGACTAGTTAAAGACTAGCTAAACTCGAGATGAAAGACCAAGATTCTAGCATGAAAAGATAAGGTTGTTGTAAATACTTGTCCGCAACAAATTATATCAGCCTTATGGCTGTAACATTCAATGTATTACAACAATAAAATCAGCGACTGAAAACTCTCCAAACTTTGTCAAAAAGTCTGCTAGACCAAGAAGAGTAAGTGTGCAAACTTTGGGCAAATTCCAATGGTTGATTAGGGAGTTATTCAAGTAAATGAGTTAGGGATTCTGCATCCCTAATGGTTGAAGATGCAATTTTATAACAACATCAAGAAATAACCCTTTGATTTGGATGCCCTAGTGGTTGTGAGGTGTCCAAGGAACACAATCCAAGTTGCAAAAAGTAAAAATGAGAAGAAATCATGTTTCCCAATGAAATAATTTGTTCCTCCAATGCAAGACTAGTGCCTTTAATTATGGGTTAATGGGGTCAAAAGGAAAGAGCTAGGGTTACTAAATCCTTGGGGGTGTAAATCCTCTTACTTCCCAAGGCAAGTGACCTAGCTAGGGTTTGAAGATGAGGGGCGTAAATCCTCTTACTTCCTCAACTAAACCCTTGCAAAAAAACTTGATAAAGTTGTGGAAACTAGGATAGGGGTGTATATCCTTATACTCCCTATCTAGCCTTGGCCAAAACAACCTTATCTTGAATCACAAATGATAATAACAAAGTAAAGAGACCATACCATTCAAGAAAAAGCCTTAACATGCCAAAGTAAACCTCTACAAAAGAAAGATTATGACCTCCTAGAGATAGCTCACCATCATTGTCATCAACCATAACCATACAAGCATTATTCCATAGCACAAGAGGGAAAATACTCTAAGTCTAGCAAAAATTTCAGACCAAGTATTTCTCACAAGAGGGAGAGTTATGATAAAATGAGATCTTATGATCTCTTATTTATACAAAATATCACTAAGATAGTTTGTCCACATAATTAAGGGTAAACCACAAGACTAGGGGTCAACAACCCTAATCTTCCCCCTTTTACAAAGTAACATTAAACAATTCATTTAAATTTCACTTTTGCACAAAGAAAAACCCTAGTTCATATGGGTATCACCCCTTTAGGGGATGTTTTGGCACTAGGAGGAGGTCATTGGTGATGGAGGAGAGTGGAAAGGATTCCCAAAGCCACATGTCAATCATCAAAACCACTTCCTTCATGATCGAGGCTCAAGCCCCTTCAAAACATCCTTGTGCCAATGCATGTCACCTCACCACCAAGCCCTAACCCCCCTACATGACATCATGCCTCTAAAAGTGACGTTTTTCCTCTCCTAGGAAAAACGTTTGGCATGTGGGAGTAGGTTATGTCATCCAGGTCATCTTCTAGGACTTTCAAGTTTGATCTTTCTCATCCGACACGTGGGCCCTTGGAATCCACCTATGGGCTTCAAGCCCCGTGGAAGCCCAAGCTAGGCTTGTTCTTCCAAAAGTTTCCACTAACTAGGTCCTGCAAAGACAAATAAGCATGCCCTCCAAGGATCTCAAATCATAACATCATGATAAGTGAATCCAATCAGTAAATGAGCCAGTTAAGCATGTGTATCAAAGATCACTATGTCAAACAATTAAGTTCTCAAAGACATTATGCGACTTATCAAGCTTGAATATGGTAGGGTTGACGAAGTGTCCTATTGGGTAGATCTTTCCCTAGGTCAAGGAGAGTTTCCAAGAGATCCCTCTCAAAGCCCATAGGTGGATTCCAAGGGCCCACGACATAGGGATCATGACATGCAAGAGGTTGTAGTATCTCATTCATGGGTTCCTTTGTAGAGGGTGTGTGGTACCTTAGTCTGCAATGCACTTTTTCCAAGCCCATTATTTTTCAATTCTTTCATAATTTTAAGGAAATGTTGAAGGCCACTGCCCTTGCCTAGTGTCTAGATAATGGAAATGTCACCCACAAATGGGGGGAAAATAGTGATGGAAAACGGTAAGTATGGTCAGGAACAGTATGATGGCTCTTCAAGGGAGTTCTTGGTAGCAAACCCATCCCCATGGAAGACCACTTACTAGGGCACAATGTCAACCACCAAGGTGAAGTAGGGAAAACGACATAATGTCCAAGCATATATCATGAAATCTAGAGCAATCTAAGATACTACTTAAATTCCTTAAATATTGAAATGATGCTCACCATAATAATGAATTGTACCTTATGGAGCAAGGCCCACTGCCTTCCGGAAGCTAGTTGGTGTGGTGGATGCCATCTGAAAATTTGCGACCTATGTGGTGGTGAGAAGGGTTTCCATCTGTGCAAAAGGATATTGTTGGTCATGTAGTCTCTCGATACTCCATATCGACAACCTGAGGGCCTCGAGACATAATCTCCTTAGTTATCCACAAAATGGGGAGGCTCTTACTTGGGGACATGTGCTCACCATAGAGTGCATGCGAACCATAACATCTCCTGGTAGACCTATTCCTGCCAAAAACTCAGACAAAGGGATCAGAGCATCTTGGGTGGTTCTATCACCCTTCATCCATATATATATATATATATATATATATATATATATATATATCCAAAATAAAAACTAATCTATAAAATAAAAATTTTGACATTTTTCAAAAATTTCTAAGCTAAGCATGAAATCAATATGCAAGTAGAGAAAACTAAAAATGAAATGCATCTAAACTAGTATGAGCAATCAAGATGCAAATGTAAGGGAAAGCAAGATGAATTACCTACTTACCTGGGGCATGGGCCTTGAATAAGTCATGTGACCTGAATGTAAGGTTGGAGAAGAGATCCATCCACTAGTAATGGCATCTTCCACCCGTCTAATGATGCCAGATAGCACCTTTCTTTATCAGACTTCTTCTTGATGATGTAAGGGCCAAGCCATGAGTTGTTCTCTTTCTAGTCATATTTGGGCTTGCCCTTTCTTTTGTCCCACATGAGCATAAGACTTCCTTCATTAAAATTGATGCAAGGTATATTTTTAAGGTATGGAAGCTCTGTGCAAACTATCTCTTTGATGATCTCTTCATGTTTTTCATCTTCTTTCTACAAAATCTGGATAGACCCCGACTCCTTCCCATGATATTTTGCAATTTTCTTCTTATTTGTCCATGGAAGAAAGATCTTTATGGAATCTTCATGTATGAAGGGTAGCTCAGATGGATCATACTCAATAACCCGTGGAGGCATATCATAGTAGTGTTCAGTAAGATAATTAGGCCCCCTCAGATCCATCACATATGTATCATTATTTTCCCTGTTGTGTAAGATTTCATACATGTGATCACCCATGGGAATATATGCATGTGTAAGAATCATGCTAAGAAAACCCCCAAGGGTTGAGGACTAGGTCCTCGATAAGAGAATCCCCTGAGCTTCTGTAACATCGATCACTAATATGTCCATGAGGATGTTGATATGTGGAAAATCAATAAAAAAATACCTCAACATCTTCACATACCCCAAGGACCTCGACCCTCTGTGAATCAATACCACATACATTTCCATAAGGTCGGGTTATCTTCAAACCAAGTTGTTCCATCACCTTTAATGACATGACATTTGTTGAAGCCCATGAATCAAGCATGCAGTTGTTCAAGTGGAGGCCATTCATGCTTAATGAAAGATAGAAAGGGGGATTCTTGTCCCTTGGCCGATCGAGATACATAGTGTTCAAGATGATGGGAGTATATTCCTTCTTAGTTGGAACCTGTAAGACGTTCAAAACTTCCCTTTTTACATAAGGGATCTTACACATCCCTGTCACTAGGACCATCATATTCACTTTTCCAAACATGCTCGCAACATCTATATTTAATTGAATATCATTTGTAGGAGTTGGTTTATGAAGCAACTCACATACCAAAGGTGGAGTTGGTGGAGCCACCTTCTTTGCTGATGGAAAAGGAGTATCAGGTTGTGAGGGAGGGGTTGAGGTTTTATTTCTTCTAGTGTAGGTCAGATATTCCCTCCTCCTTAATTCCTTCTTCTGATCATCTTTCAACTGATTCAAGGGTCGGAGTCTTCCCTCTCTTTCTCCTCTTCTTCTAGCTTCATTGATCTTCTCTTGGGTAACTTGTTCCTCTTGGAAAAAACAAATCATATCAACGAAATTCATATTGTCGGGAGAATCTTTGTCTCGTTGGGTGCATTCATCTTTTTTGTGGGGTTCTTGGCACGAGAGGCACCAAGCTTCTACATCAACTGTCCCAATTGGTCTCAAAGTATCTGGGACCTTTTCCTTCTGTTGAGGCCTTGGTTTCCAACCTGTGGCATCTCTTTGTTGTCTGGAAAATTGAGGTATGGGAGAAAATTGATTTCTTTCCACCGTAGTCATACAACTCATAAGATGATTGTGCACCTAGATAAATTAAGTATTCATTTGGTTTATATTTTGAGTTAAGAGAGAAATCAGATCAAAAGCACCATTGTTGGAAACCTTAGTCTTTACTTCTGCTTTGACATGAGGCTAGTGAAAAGGTTCCACCCTTGAATCAAGGAGTTTTTCTTCAATATAGGGTAGTGAAAAGGTTCCACCCTTGAATAGATTTTTTCTTCAATATCGACATTGTACTCCTTGGCTTGTGCCAATGATGTGAGTTTTTTGTCTTTGAGAATGAATTGAAACTACCCTTCAAAAGAATTCATGTAAAGGAGACAAATTGATGATGATGTAGGACAAAAATTTGATGGAATTTGATTGTACAACCTGTCAAATCTGGTATTGAATTCCTTTACCATTTCATTCTCCTTTTTCTTTATTTGATTAAACTGAGCCCCAAGCATCCCACCATCTGCCTTTATTGACCATCTATTCTTGAATGAGTTGGAAAAATCTTTGTAGGACGTGAGATGGTTGTCAGGGAATCCTCTGAACCAATCAAGGGCTTCTTCAGTCAATGATGAGGCAAATAACTTCATGGACACATCTTCATTCTCAATACCTGCATTATCCATGTCCCGACCTATGACATAAATATGGTCCTCAATAGTTATCACATTGTTTCCTGGGAACTTTGGTAACCACTTGTTGACTTCTTTTGGCATGGTATTAGGGTATCCTTGGATGTTGGACATGTTGAGAGGTTTGTAGATGTCCTTTTCCCAAGGGTGAGCCATTGGAGCAAGAGGAAGGGTATTATGGAAATGGGTTTTAACAATGAGATACTTGACATGAGACCTTCTTTTGTAAACCTTAGAAGGCTTTAACCTCCCAAGGGAAAAAGGTTTGGGAAAGGAAGGGTTATGGGAAGGTGGAGTCGCCAGATGAGCTTCAAGATGAGTTCATCAAGAAAGGTGGAAAGGGAACGTCCCTTGGGTGCATTCACCAAGAAAGCTAAGGGAAAGGATTTGGGAAAACTTTCCAAAGTGTCATTAGGGTTCCGAAAAGGATTCAAAATCCTCCCCGGCAACGGCACCAAAATGATATCGCGCAAGTTGTAGGTTGGGAAAAGCTCGACCCAACCACTAAATCGTGACAACTAATAGGTCACCTACCCACTTTCACCTTAGGTAGGTGTCCCCGTCACTTTAGAGGTGAGGTAGTCACCTCAAGGGGAGAATCCTAGTGACCCTATGGGGAATGAGATGAAGATGGATATGAAGTCCCTAGAGGTCAAATCTAAATGGTATGAAGGTCTCAGAATGAAGTCTTGGGAATGTACAAGGGTTGCCAAGTATGTTGAGTAAACCTGCAAATGGTGAAATACCTTCCTGAGACACAAGACGAACAAACACATATTGCAATATAATCACTTGGAAAATCAAGTTAAGCTTGATGTACTTAATAGAATTTGTTAGTAACAATGTATATCAACAATAAAATGGCATCACAAGATGCAAAATAAATTCTAGAGATCAAGTAGAAGATACAAGAGAAAGACTAGCTAAACTCAAGATGAAAGACCAAGATTCTAGTATGAAAAGATAAGGAAGTTGTAAACACTTGTCTATTGAAAATTATATCAGCCTTATGGCTGTAAAATTTAATGTATTACAACAAGAAAATCAGCCACTGGAAACTCTCCAAACTTTGCCAAAAAGTCTGCTAGACCAAGAAGAGTAAGTGCGCAAACTTTGGGCAAATTCCAATGGTTGATTAGGGAGTTATTCAAGTAAATGTGTTAGGGTTTCTACAGCCCTAATGGATGAAGATCCAATTTTATAACAACACCAAGAAGTACCCCTTTGATGGGGACACCCTAGTCATTGTGAGGTACCCAAGGCACAAGGAACACAATCCAAGTTGCAAGAAGTAAAAATGACAAGAAATCATGCTTCCCAATGCAATAATTTGTTTCTCCAATGCAAGACTAGTGCCTTTAATTATGGGTTAGTGGGGTCAAAATGAAAGATCTAGGGTTATTAAATCTTTGGGGGTGTAAATCCTCTTACTTCCCAAGGCAAGTGACCTAACTAGGGTTTGAAGATGAGGGGTGTAAATCCTCTTACTTCCTCAACTAAACCCTTCGCAAAAAATATTGATAAAGTGGTAGAAACTAGGATAGGGGTGTATATCCTTATACTCCCTATCTAACCTTGTCCAACACAAACTTATCTTGAATTAAAAATGATAATAAAAAAGAAAAAAGACCATACCATTCAAGAAAAATCATTAACATGCCAGAGTAAACCTCCACAAAAGAAAGAGAATGACCTCCTAGAGATAGTGCACCATCATCGTCATCAACCATAACCATAAAAGCATTATTCCATAGCACAAGAGGAAAAATACTCCAAGTGCAGCGAAAATTTCAGACCAAGTACTTCTCACAAGAGGGAGAGTTATGATAAAATGAGATCTTATGATCTCTTATTTATATAGAATGTCACTAAGATAGTTTGTCCACATAATTAAGGGTAAACCACAAGACTAGGGGTCAAAAACCATAATCTTGCCCCTTTTATAAAGTAACGTTAAACAATTTAGTTAAATTTCACTTTTGCACAAAGAAAAACCCTAGTTCATATGGATGACACCCAGTTAGGGGGACGTTTTGGCACTAGGAGGAGGTCGTTGATGATGGAGGAGAGTGGAAAGGCTTCCCAAAGCCGCGTGTCAATCATCAAAACCACTTCCTTCATGATCAAGGCTCAAGCCCCTTCAAAATGTCTGTTTTCCAATGCATTCAACCTCACCACCAAGCCCTAACCCCCCTAGGTGACATCATGCCTCTAGTAGTGACGTTTTTCCTCTCCTAGGAAAAACATTTGGCATGTGGGGGCCAGGTTATGTCATCCAAGTCACCTTCTAGGCTTTCCAAGTTTGATCTTTCTCGTCTGGCATGCGGGCCCTTGGCATCCACCTATGGGCTTCAAGCTCCATGGAAGCCCAAGCTAGGCTTGTTCTTCCAAAACTTTCCACCAACTAGGTCCTACAAGGACAAATAAACATGCCCTCCAAGGATATCAAGTCATAACATCATGATAAGTGAATCCAATCAATAAATGAGCCACATAAGCATATGCATCAAAAGATCATTATGTCAAACAATTAAGTGCTCAAAGACATTATGCGACTTATCAAGCTTGAATATGGGAGGGTTGACGAGGTGTCCTATTGGGTAGATATTTTCCTAGGTCAAGGAGAGTTTCCAAGAGATCCCTCTCTAAGACATGTAAAGTGGGTGAAGTGGTTAGGGTCAAGAATCAATGGGCATAGGGCTCATGATGCCTTTGTAGAGGGTGCGTGGTACCTTCGTCCGTAATGCACTTTTTCCAAGCCCATTGTTTTTCCATTCTTTCATAATTTTAAGGAAAGGTTGAAGGCCACTGCCATGGCATGATGTCTAGATAATGACAATGTCACCCACAAACACCTAGTGGAAATGAGAAGGTTGGCTCATAATGAGACCCCCTTTCTCTTAGCCATGCAACTGAGAGCCATTACCCTGGCTTGGTGACTAGATGATGGTAATGTCATACCACTAGATATCCATGGACATGATAGGTCGGCTTGTGATGAGACCTCCTATCCTCCAACTAACATTTTAAGCATTCTTAATCATATTTTATTGTGGGTCCATGTTTTCTCAAAGATAAGTGTTTCATTTCTTTCTTGGCTAATCCCTGGGAGAATCACCTAGAAGGTTCATACATAGGATTTTATCTTTTACTCAACATCAATCCCTTTGCGCCTTCATCCCCTTCTTCCCATAGAATGAGGGACAACCCCTTTTTGGTCAATACACCCTAAAATACCAAGAGATAAGGAAAGGGGGGGAAATAGTGATGGAAAGTAGTAAGTATGGTCGGAAACGATACAATGGCTCTTCAAGGGAGTTCCTAGTAGCAAACCCATCTCCATGGAAGACCACTTACTAGGGAACAATGTCAACCACCAAGGTGAATAAAGGAAAAAACCACCATGTCCAAGCATATATCATGGAATCTAGAGAAATCTAAGATACGACATACTTAAATGCCTTAAATATTGAAATTATCCTCACCATAATACTAACTTGTATCTCATGGAGCAAGGCCCACTTCCTTCTGGAAGCCAACTGATGTGGTGGATGCCATCTGAAAATCTGCGACCTCTGTGGCGGTGAGAAGGGTCTCCATCTATGAAAAAGGATATTGTTGGTCATGTAGTCTCTCGGTACTCCATATCTGCAACTTGAGGGCCTTGAGACATAGTCTCCTTAGTTATCCACAAAATGTGGATAACAAGGAGATTTTCCATTCGATGGGAACTGGTAATCTCAGGGGTTCCTGTTGTGATTCCTTGTAACTTATATTGTTAGCCGTCCTGTTGAAATTGCATGGTCAATTCCTTAAAATCCATGACGATGGGACCGAGAGTGCGTAACCATTCTGCACCTAACACAATATCACAACCACCCATGTCGATAACGAACATATGGGATTTCAGGTTGTACTGACCAATTTGGAGACACACATTTTCACAATGCCCCCCACATTTAATTGAACCTCCATTGTCAATCATGATTTGAAAATTGTTGACTACATGGATATAACAATGGGTTTCTTGAGAAATCCGTCGATGAATGAAATTATGAGTGCTACCACTGTTAATGAGAATGATGACCTTTCGATTTTTAATGTAGCCATTTAGCTTGAGGGTTTAGGTAGTAGAGAAGCCAATGAGGGCATTCAATGAAATGATCGGCTCAACTTTTGGTGGATCAAATGGCAGAGGGATAGGAGATGGATTAGGGAGCTCTACTGCATGAGAAGCCTTGATCTCATCATCAACAACATCCTCATAGATGGCCATGAAGAAATTTTGTTCCTTACACTTGTGCCCCCAAAAATAGTTTTCATCACAATTACAGCAAAGACCTTTGAGTTGGTGTTCAACTATTTCTTCCCAGGTTAATTTTTGGATCTTGAGAGGGGTGGGATTAGGGTAAAGAGTGGGAGGGAGAGGGTGTGGAGAGAAAGAAGGTTTGCAGTGTTGGGAAAAACAATGTGTTGGGCTTCCATGGCACGTTGAGTAGCTTCCAACCAAGTCTGAGGGCAAGTCATGAGGACATGGGTGCAAATTTCATCCTTGAGGCCAATGATAAAGAATTCTTGGAAAAAAGTATCAGACATGCCCTCAGTTTTGAAAGTTAATTGCTCAAATGCAGTGATAAACTCTTCCATGGTACCTAACTATTCCATTTCTACTATCTCTTTTTAGTCCATTCTATCTATCTATTCATAGTCCTAGTTGATCTATTTCTAGTCCTAGTTTGTTTTGGTTGATGGATGGGTCTTATCTATTCCTATCCCAACAACCGGTATGACCAAGCCCGAGAAGAACCTATTTGAACACCTGCCCACCATCTAGCTTCTTATCTATTCCTATGTCTATCTATTCTATTACTATTCCATGGAGAATGAATGGCAATATATAGCTTCTTATATATATATATATATATATATATATATATATATATATATATATATATATATATATATATATATATATATATATTGAAAGGAAAGATAAATAAAGAATATTGTTGCCCACATACATATTGGTTTATCACATAGTGATAATGATAAAGAAACTCACCGGCTCAATAAACAAACTCATTGGGACCCGAATGACACTCAACCTGGTCATTCTAAACAACACTGAACATATATGAACTGAACCTATTTCAACATAGTGAGAATGGGAAGCGTTGAAGGTCGGGTTTCAATTTGGTCAAACGACTTAGGGAGTGTGTATTAGTGTCAAAGCGGTCATAAAGTTCAACGCAAACTGTGTCCAAGCTATATATCCTTGGTGTGATTTTTGACGCCATTGCCACAATTGCCAACGTTCATTATCCAAATAGAGGACATCGTAATGGAGTTTGTCCAAGTCATCAGTGATTCCATGCAAGGAGAAGTAGTGTTCCATTTGAGTGACCCAACTAGTGGGATTTGATCCATCAAATTTGTTCACCTCCACTCGCAGAAGACGTAGATCATGATGAAAGGGGTTGGACTGAAACTGCTAGGAATTGGAGGAAGTTGTACCTTCGAGGTTAGAAGGTGGGTCAAATGAGGAATGGAGTCCATGAATGGGCAGTTTTTCCAGGACCTTGGAAGCAAATGAGTCAAGATGAGATTCAAGGTGGGATGCAAGCTAACTGGCAAGGTGGGAATCAATGTCCTTCCTCAGTTCCTCTTTCATGTGGTCCATTTGGGACTCGATGTGGGTAGTGATGTGGTTTTCAAGGTCTTGGTTGCGAGTGGTGGCCATGGTGAGGGGAAAACAAAGGAAGAGGTGGGAAAGAAAGGTGGTTGAAAATGGCAGGTGGGTCCATGGAAAGACAAGGATAAAAAATTATATCTATCACTAGTATCAAGAAGAAAAGATGAGTCCAATGGAATAGGTCCCAAGTAGAGGTGTCAGGAGGGGTCGGGACCATAGGAAAAAAAGGCTGAAAAATGATAGGTATCACTGCAATCAAGAGGAAAAAAGGATTCCAATGGGTTAGGTCTCAAATAAGGGTGCAGGCAGGCCCCAAACTTGAAATGCCCTAGAGTTATACTATGATCTGAATAATACTGCAATGTCAGAATGCCCAAATTCTCAATAGGAAAAAAACAGTGTTGAAATGCCCAAATTCTTAATAGGAAAAAAGCAGTGTTGAAATGCCCAAATTCTGAACAGGAGAAATCTTGTTTGTTCCCTTTCTATGTTGTTTGTGTCCCAAGGGTTAGGGTTTTTTAGGGTTTCTACAGAAAAGGGTGTTCCTTGTGTTATAGGTCTCTGATGTATGTGTGGGGTCGAAAAATAGTACTCAGCCCAATATCTCGGGGAATCAAGGAGGGTAGACTGTACCCTTAGTTGTACTACATGATTACCTAGGTACTGGATAATATCTTCCCGAGTGTTGTTCTCGGTGGCACTATAGCAGTCAGATGACCGATCAGTTTATGTACATGGGGCTTCATGATATCTAGGTTGATCTATATACAGGTGTTGTCTAATGTACGACCGCTCGAAGGGGTAGCAACATGGGTTACAAGGGTGGCCAACAATGTGCTCTTAAGTACCACTTGTAGTTCGTGCATGTATTCTTCCCCGACCGTGGATTTATGCGTTGAACGATAGATCTTTGTAGTTGTAAGGCGTCAGAATACATCTTTACCCTAAAATAAATAACCCATGATTTTCTACCAAGTGCTCTGATACCACTTGTAAGGTACCAACGATATAATAATAGCCAAAAACATAAATATTACAGAGAATAACAACAGAACAACACAATATATGAAACCACAGCACCAAAATAATACCTTCATTAATAGGAAACAATGTTCACTTGCCTCTTCGAGGGGGAAACCTCCAGTAGAGCAACGCTCTATTACAATAATTCTCAAGACAAAACTTCTCACGACTCCTACTCTTATTTATACCAATTCTATATTCTAAACATCATTCTAGAGGAAGATCCTTCTAGAAGTGGAAGCTTCTATTAGGTCTTCTTGCATTGACTTATTCCAATTTATTAAATAGGCCTTATTAACTAATTTCAGCCTTTATTACATGGAAATATATTATTCTATCTATGTGACGGGTTATGGAGGTTAGGTCCCTAACAAAGACTATTTTTGACATATGATCAATGCTCTTGGATGATCTGACAATAACCAAGCAATTCACCTTGAAAAGAACGTTAATTTTTTTTATATGTAGTGTTATAGGAAATAAAGATGCATGTAAATCAAACCTCTTGACTTTATCTAAGTGTGAAATTATGAAGTAACATTATCAACAAAATTAAGACATTGATGAAGAATCAAACATTGTACATGATCTCTTTTAGTACCAAAAAATGAACCACATCAATATTCCAATGTTTTAAGATCTGTCATATTGTCATTATGTGCCTATCAAAACAATTTTCAGAAAATGATTGCATATTCAATAAATTCCTCTCATGAATACTCTCAAGGTATAAAAAGATAATCAAAGAGTTGTATAACCTATCATTTTGTTCAGACATTACTATCATGGTTACAAATGTCCCAAATTTAGAGTATAGGTAAGGATTCCCCATTCCTATTATTGTGGCAAATTGCCTTTGCATATTCATGTTTTGGCCCATTTTTAATGTAAACCTCATTAATGTAAACTTGCATTCATACCACCTTGAACATGTCCCCAACAATCATAAATACTAGTGTGCCTTATTATGATAAAAATGACACTTTGTAGAATGTTGTTTTTCATATCGAGTTGGAATTGAATATGTAATCATTGCAACCAATGCTTATAACCATTGTAAATTGAAATACATGTGGTTTTTATAAGTAGCTCCTTGCTTTCCAATGTACTTTCAGTTGGTTTTTTGGTAGGGGATGCAATTAACAACCTACAATAACTTTTCTCTTTAGGGATAACCCCTATGATTTTCCTCATTGAAATGCTATTGTGAGACACTATTACTCATAAATAAGTCCTAAATGAATAGAGAACAAACATATATATTGAAGAGTTGGTTGTTTAAGGTCAATCTTTCAAGAATGAGTTTATGAGTATTATCAAGTCCTATGTTAGTCCTATTAATTGGTCTTGAAAGGTGGGTGATAAGGTCCTATGTGTGTCGGTCTTATTGGGTTGGCCCTGGAGTTACATGACTAAGATTTGCTAAGGTAAGGTCTTTGAAGGCCTTACTTGAGTTATCTCTACTCAACTAAGTTTTGGAAAGAACTAAGCTTGGGTAGGTAAGGGATAACCATACATTTGCATAGCTCAAATAGATAAGAAACTTTAGCTTCAATTAAACTTTCACTTACATGAGATTACATAGCAAAGGTATGACCACTTACATGAGCATGCACAACAAAGATAAGGTCATGGTCTTACTTGAGTGTGTTGGGTATGTGTTATAATCTTTGCACGACATGAGTGTAATTTTTTTGGTGTTTTTTACGTTCGTTTTTTAGTGTTTTTTAAGCACATGGTTTTTGCCGATGGTTTTCTAATTTTGGTTAAGGAATTAGGTTTGTTGACTAATCTGGGTCAATGGATTATGGTTTTGGATGTTGTGGGATCTTATACATGTATTGTATTGTAAACAATGAAGATATGATGAATAGAAGTTTAGAGGTGCAGCTCTAAACAGGGTGTTGGTTTTTCCAATTTGAGTTTCTAAGGTAAAATATCTATGTAATGTGTGTGTGCCATTGTATCTTTTCTACTTTTATTAAGAATCTATTTGCAGTAGTTTATTGTACAAGGTTAAACTCTACAGAGCAAAGATAAGGTGTTGGTCTTACACACTCAATCTATGTTTAGGTAAGGTCCTAGTCTAACTTGAATATGCATGGAAAAGCTAGAATCCTAAAATGTAAACCCTTACTTGATTAATGAATAAAAAATTAAATTTCCTTAAAAAAAGGAATATCCATATAAAAAAAAGAACTACAAATTAGTTTAATAAATTTACCCAATGATTATTTGATAAATTGTCCTAAAGGTCAATTGGATAGTCATGATGCATATAAGACAAGTAGTCAAACTTGGAATTACCCCAATGTAGAGACTTTCCACATCAACTAGTATTTCTAGCCATGAAAAGAGTACATTTACACAAGAATTTGAAAAGAGTTCCCCCCTAATCTTCTACTACAAAAATTCTTTCATAGTTTGACTTTTCTAATATGACATACATTGGCATTTTGAAGATAATTTGGATTGTATTGTAGATAATTCTTTGTAAACTAACATCTTTCTTGTGAAGAATAATTTACCTTTGTAACTTTCGGGGAAAAACATATTTATTTTTTTCATGGTGCACAACATAGACCCAATCTTAGCCTTAAAATGTAGTAATCAATTTTTGGGGATTCCTCCTTCTTTTGTATTTCTAAGGTTTCTCCCCCATTGTTATTTTTGTTGTATTACATTTAATGGATTTTAAGGTAACTGCTATAATTGGGATGAATAAATTTTAAGGAGAATATGATGATTGATTATTATGATTGGTCATTGAGGCAATCCCCACATGGATCCTTTTGTATTATTGATTGTGAGGTATTACAAAACCTCTTATATTTGTTTGATTGAGGTATTTCCTTCATTGATCCTATGCTATATTTTTATTTGAGTGTGTAAATAGCGTAAGTTGTTGGGATCACACTTTAGTGAGTTGGACCACTTGATAGAAACAATGAGTATAAAGTGGTGAGCATGTTAGTTTAGTTTTAGTAGGTTCATTGTATTTTAATACTCCCTATGAACTTGTTTTAAGCAATTTTTTTCAAGACAAGGAGATTGATTTGTAATAGTGACATTGGAGCTTAGGAATGGTCAAAACTTGAAATATCAACTCATACAACTCAAGCAAATTATGGAAATGTGATTTCAAGTAACAAGGTATATACCAAACTCCTTGTCACAAAGCTAGGATATCAACTTCGACATGCAATTTTTTTAACTTCATAATATATACACGATGAAAACAAACTCAACCCCCATGAAGCAAATCTATAATTAAGAATGTCATTAATATATTTACATCTTAAAGGAATAACTAATGAATGGTGCAATAGTGTAGAGACGATCACAAAGGCCTAAACACATAGCCTCCTAAAGAAATTAGGATGAGCACAAAGCCACCATTATAGAAATATTTGGCTCCCTATATACAAAGTCAATATGTTTAAGTAATAGAAAATTATTAATCATACTAAGTATTAATTGAGAATATGACTAAAATATAAAACCTAGATATTCTAATACCAACTCTTCATAGTTTTATGCAATCCATAGTTGACCCACATTTATAGTGTTGAAACAATCTTATTAAAGATCTTGCTAGACTAATTGTCTCATTTTTGGTCTATATTGGATTTTGTTAGCCACACTTGGTCCTCAATTGGGTCTTGTAGGTCACTTTCCAAGACATTTTAGGTTTTTGTGCATACATTTCAGCATGAATTAGGTCCTTCCACTTTATTTTTCCTTCAATTCTCCTTAGTTTGTCCCATGTCACATTGTCTTCTCACCATTTCTATGCATAACAAGTGGTATATTGCAAACTAGTGTTATTTACATCTAGTATGACATGTAAAGAAGAACAAAAATAAGTTGATTTAGTAGCTAAAAGCACCACAGAGGATAAGCAAAGCATTCCAATACATGGACATTGCACTATCTTTTCTATGTAATACAAAATACTTTCTTAAGTATTGTTCTCATATTGAGAAACTATAGAGCTTATCCTTCCTTAAGTATACTTGTATGGTGGAACCCCACTTTAACGACATTGGATTGAATGGAAGTTAGAGCATCTCCAAGCATTTTCTTTAGGTGAATGGTTTGTGATCGCTCCACTTCCATCATTCAAGAGTATTTCATCATGTATGTTTTTGTATTTCTTATTGCTTGTATTCAAAATTAGTGAGAGCCCCAAAGGGTTTTCTACAAGAAATATCTAAGTAAGTTGATTTAACTTTTGTTGTGAATTGCAAGAAAAAAGAGGGAAAATAAGAAGAATAAAGTAGGGTTAGGACACTTAGGAGAAATTTCTAAACTATTTATTGTCAAACATTCAAAAATATGCTGCATACTTTAGTGAAAGCATTGTGGGACCAAAATCCACATGTCACATGATCAAAATCTGACCCTAATACCAACTTGAATTGTTCCAATAAAAAAACAAAACAACAATAAAATAAAAAACTATGATAACAACAAGGGTTGGGGGCACTTGCAAATCCTAAGATATGGACAAAGACATTTGTTTGAAAATGTACTCGTGAGTAACAATATTGCAGTTTTATAGAATGAAATATTACAAGTGAAAAGGGGAGATCACTTTTAATATGACTCTCATGGAAACTCCTATCCACTAACATAGTGACGAGTCATTAATGGATTTAATTAACGTCTCTCCACTAACTTAGTGATAACCGATTAATATGAGTAGTTAACAACTTTCAACTAATTTAATGATGGGGCATTAATGAGCTTACAAAACAAATAGCTCATGAACAAAAAGTTGTGTATAGGTACACAACATTCCCTCCTCAGTAAAGATGTGTCCCAAATCTAACTCTAGTCCTAATACACGTGATTTATTAATCACTTACATGATAATGATGTGTCCAACAATACAATAATGGTTGTTATTAACATATTGCGTCATGAATTGTCTAATGAACCCAATAACTAACATATACAATAAGTACATATATTATGTCCGCATATCTTTCAGTCATTTGGTTTGTTAGGGACACAACATGCCCTTTCTTCCTAAAATGCTTTGAGCTAAAAGCATAAGGAAAAAGTAGATAAAACTGCAATTGGTAATCAAATTCATAGTCTTATAGTTGTACAATATAGTGCAACACCAATCACTTGCATCTCAGGGCCTTTGGTTTCAAATCTAAAGATGATTGGTAACTTCCCAACGAGAGCCTAAAACCATGGATGACATTGTTACCATATTGATCTTCATGGCTTGTTTTTGTTGTATTTAGTCTCAATGCAGAAATCTCTATGACAAAATATTTATCTTTAACAATATTTTCTATAATGACTATTTGTTCTTCATCATGTTCAATGATTGCATTATGTTGGACATCCCCTTCATAAGGAGATTCAACACTATGCACAATAAGAGATTCATCTGAGAGGAAGAGATTCTTGAAAAGAAGCTAGGAGATGTTTTTAAACTCTTCTAAATCATCTTCACAAGAATATTGATCAAATGTATGAAGAGATTCAATATTTTCAATTATATATTCTTCCTCATATTTTAGTTACTTTTCCTTTCATACCAATGTTAATTGCATGTGTTAATGCCATAATTGTCAAGTAATATTGGAAAATTCTTTTTGCAACTCTTGTAGAATATGTATCTTCATTTTTTACTCAACTCTCCTTAAAATTCCCTTCTATGACAAGCCATATGATTTGGGGTCTTATCTTCTTCTCTTTCTCATTGAAATTTTGTGCAATTGTTTCAATGCTTTGGCCATACTTGCTCAGTTTTAAATGTTCATAACTTTTTCATTATAAATTGAAATCAAACATAAGATATATTTTTTCGATGCTAAGAAGATATATTTTGAATGGAAAGGCCAATCATGAGAATTTCTTTGAATGATCTACTGAAAAACCAAAAAAATAGAGTTGTGGTCATAAAATATCCTAGAAACCATTGATTTTGAATCTTCAATAGCTTCATAATCTAGAATTTATTTGAGTGTTTTTTTTTAATTGCATATTTGTATGAGAATAATTTAGATATGAAATTAGTTTCTATAGGTTCTGCTCAAAATGTTTCAATAATTAATCTTTGAGTGTCACTGCCTGGTTTTTCCTTTTCTTTAACCTTTTACCCCAATAACACAATAGAAACAAGAATTGACTTGCTTTGATACCAACTTGAAGTGTTTCAATACTAGAATGGAACTAATTCAACAAATGGATGCAATAAATTGAAATAAATTGAAATAAACAACAATGATATCGAAGAAGGGTTGGGGGCACCTGCACACCCCACTGGAGTGGATTGCATGTCCAAATCATAAAATATGGAGCGAGACATCTCCATAAAAATGTACTCGTAAGAGTAAGAATATCATAGTGATAATAGAATGGATTATTAATAATGAGGGGGGGGGGGCAGGGGGGGGTTAATACCACTCTCATATTAACTCCTCTCAACTAACATTATGGTGAGTCATTAATGCATGTACCTAACACCTCTTAATTGATTTGGTCATAACTCATTAATATGAGTAACTAAAAACCCCCAAATAACTTTGCGATGGGGTATAACTGAGCTAACAAACAAAATAGCTCATGTAAAAAATATGTTGTGTATAGGTATACAACATTGAGTTCTCTCCCTTCAGTCACATGGTTAGGATTATTTTTCATCTCCATCCCCACTTATAGTGAAACCAAGAGTACTTAGGAGTGTGGAGGTATTGTTTGGTTGGCTCTTAGGTTATGCATTTGGATTCCTCATCATTGCAATCATGTTCTAGCCCCAATGGTTGAGCACTTCTCGAAATGTGGCATCCATTCTCATTGTAATCAACAAAGATGGCTACATTCCATCTAGTGAAATCCTTGCATTTTATGCATAATATTAGATTGTGGATTTCCTTTTGTAGTGTATAGTTGATTTTGTTGTTGTTATTATTGCATGTGATTGTATTTCTTATTGTTATTGTAGGTCAAAAATAGATTAGAAATGCCTTGAAGCCACTAGTGATAGTGAACTCTTTGACCTAAGTTAATGATATGTAGTATTGTTTGTTGACATTCCTCCTACATTAGAACAAGATCTAGATTATACCCCTTACACACAACTACAATCATCTGTCATCTCCTTGGCCCTACACATTTTATGGTTATTACCATGTGATTGCTTCGATTGTTTCCTCCTTTGCACTACAAAATACTTCCATTATTTAGTTTGCTTCTTTCTTTGGTTTTTGTTTCCATTTCATTTTATAGTCACCCTCACACCAATTATTTGTTGGAGCTCATGCAGGGTGCAAGGAATGAACCCTCTTTATATTGTCATGGTAGATACCGCCATTCACCTCTCTTTGCAGGATGTTCAAATTGTTGTTGAGACCTACTCAAATGATGAATTTAAGGATGAAAATGATCTGGAAATCATCAATGTTTAACCCTCTTACCTTAGGAGTGGGCACTCTATACCACATAAAAAACAACATTAGTGCATGTTTTCTAAACAAACCTTGTAGATGAATATATCCCATTTTGTAACAATAGGTTCCCATGTGTGTAGATTCTTTTTCAGTCAACCCTTATGTGACACAAGTTGACTCTACCTTATCAAAATAACCTTCTCTTACCATCCCTTCTATGGGTCCTCCTTTTTCCATGGTTGTGGCCATGCCCACCTCTATAATACACCCCCTATGTACAAAACAAAATCAATGATAAATCCCACACTTAGCTTCCTTAGTTCACTTGTAAAACCATCCACTCCACTCTACCATGTCACATCAAAATGCATAGTGAAAACATAAAAAAACATACTTAGTTAAGAGGATTCTTATGACTCAATCCCAT
>ML804166.1:123615-152429 GCA_009831015.1 Picea engelmannii | reverse complement strand
TCCTTAGTTCACTTGTAAAACCATCCACTCCACTCTACCATGTCACATCAAAATGCATAGTGAAAACATAAAAAAACATACTTAGTTAAGAGGATTCTTATGACTCAATCCCATGTGCCTACATTTTCCTACTTCTTTCCATGTAATGCCATATGCCTATGTAAGGGGCATTTGGAAAACCCCAACATTTCACTTCACATATGGGGAATACAATCAACAATACCTACCATGTGATAGGAATCAATTAACCTTTTCCCATTCTTTCACCAATTATTTGTTGGAGCTCATGCAGGGTGCAAGGAATGAACCCTCTTTATATTGTCATGGTAGATACCACTATAAAATGAAATGGAAACATGTGTGTGTATTCTTTTTCAGTCAACCCTTCTGTGACACAAGTTGACTCTGCCTTATCAAAATAACCTTCTCTTACCATCCCTCCTATGGGTCCTCCTTTTTCCATGGTTGTGGCCATGCCCACCTCTATAATACACCCCCTATGTAAAAAAAAAAATCAATGATAAATCCCACACTTAGCTTCCTTAGTTCACTTGTAAAACCATCCACTCCACTCTACCATGTCACATCAAAATGCATAGTGAAAACATAAAAAAACATACTTAGTTAAGAGGATTCTTATGACTCAATCCCATGTGCCTACATTTTCCTATTTCTTTCCATGCAATGCCATATGCCTATGTAAGGGGCATATGGAAAACCCCAACATTTCACTTCACATATGGGGAATACAATCAACAATACCTACCATGTGATAGGAATCAATTAACCTTTTTCCCATTCTTTCACTCAAACTATGATACCTACATGTATGAACCTAATGGGTATACATGAGTTAAATGGATATGTAATAGTGGATCAAACTTATAGTGGGTCTACATGTGTAATGAGTAAGAATAGGTATAGAGGTCAATATAGTCATTATTGAATACACAAACTTATGATTTGGATATATAAAAGTACTTGGGTTATTGGAAAGTTGTTATCCTAATGTATAAGGGGTTATTATGTAACTTATCATTATTATCACTTTAGGAGTTTTGCTTCATGCTCATATTTGGTTTACATTGTGTGTATGTTGGTTTCTTATGTTATTTTAAGTATTGGGTTCATAAATTTTAGTATTAGAGCATATGATTCTGGTTTGGGCACCTTAAAACAATTCCTTGAATTGTTTTATGTACATATTTTTCTAAGGAAATCCAAATGGAGCGAGACTTGAAAATTTGCGAATAAATTTGTATTATTATATATTATCCAAATATTAGTATTGTTATCCCCCCATGCCCAAGGGTAACTAGAGGAGATCATGTCTCATGGCCCACAATGAAGACAATGATCTCGATGATGATGATGATGATGATGATGATGATCAACATGTCCACTCATGGCATCCCAACAACCCCCCTTAGATGCCTCTTTCACTCTTGATCAACAAATCTCATCAAATCCAATCAACAAATTCTTTGGGAGATGGTAAGCCAACGCCACCTTGGGGTACATTATCCCTTCTTTCATATAGAGTGGTGTGCTTAATATACTAGGCATGTGAGTACAAATCATTGTTTGAAGTTGGATAGTAAATCATAAGCTCAAGAAGTTATGTTTGTTTCCTTGTTTCATCTTGGTGGCCATCATTTGTACTCTAGTCATGTATTTTCACCCCCAAAGAAAAGGGGTATTACTGGGGGGCCCTCACAAGGGTAGCATTCTGTTTCCCCACCAGACTTAAAACTTACCATCCTAGAGCATGTCACAGTGTACTAAACTTTGGTAATGGTTCATGGTTTATTCTTTCATTAGAAGATGGGATAAAGGCCCAGAGGTTGATTGCAACTACTATTAAAAAATGATAAAGAAAGAAAGAAATAATAGAAATGACATTTTGAAAAATCCACTCCATATTTGAGCTCTTCCCTTTATGTGTTCGCCCCAGTCCCAAGGCAATGAATGCTAATGATTGAAACCTTATAAAGGGTACTTGCAAATTAATAAAAGGACAATATAAAAGGCAGAATAAGGGGTTGGAAAAACATAGCGCTTAGAAAGAGGTAACTCAAGAGAAATCACACCCTCCAAAAAGGTGCTCATAAATGATTCCATAAACCATGAAGTAAGCCCAATATGCTTCACTATCACACTTACTCTTGAAGGGTTTTTTTTCCTACTTCCCCTAGGGTGTGTCCTTCTACTTGGGTATTTTCTTTCTTGTTTTGGTTGGCACACCTAATAGGGTCTAATGATGGTCCTCCCATAATCAAACTTGCTAACTTACATAAATTCTTGAGCTAATGTGAAGTTTGAAGGGGATACTTGATGTGAATTGTTTATGTCGCTTCTATTTTAAGTAACAACTTACTTTTCATGATATAAGGACTATTATACCATGTGAACATTGGTTTTACTTGATTCCATAACTTTAATTTGATTTGGATGCACCTGACATGGTTCTTTGAAGGATGTCTCATGTTTTCACCCAGGACGTTGTGCCTTCATAGTAGAATATGGCACGTGTGATGCAAAACATTGAGTTATGTGATGGCTTGACATACTTAGACATAGGATCTCACATCTTTAGGACCTTAGATGATGGACAAATAGGCTTTGATTTGATAGACAGGGTCATGATGGCACACTTACAGACAAGAATCCCATACTCTGGATAGTGCACCCACACCTTACCTGGCCACTTGATGGAGGACGTTGCACTTGGTTTGGCTTGGACACCATGTGCATATGAGATGCATCCTCTCTCCACCTTGGATGCTTCCCTCCACGCCTTGGATGTTGGGATTTTAATGATGATATCATGTGTTAGGGTTTGATGGAGATGACGTGGTTTGCTTACCACATGGACACCACATGATGATTTGGTGTGACATGGAATTCTTCCTCCTTGCTTGCACCTTGGATGATGACACATGGACTTGGGAGGCCCTCCTTCACCTTTGGAAGGCTTGACTTCACCACATGTGTGACCTTGTCATTTCTTTTTTCATGATTTATCATTGTAGAGGATATTTTGAGGGGTCGGGCCCACTTCTAGCATGGATTATTATTGTTTTACTTAATTTTGTGGAAAAAAAGTGCTTTGTTACCTCATATAAATAGAGGAAGCACTCAAAACAATTTATCATCACTTTGACACATGTGAGATACACCTATACGTGTCTCTTCTCTTGCGTTTTTTGCTAGGGGAATTAATGCACACCACTTAAAGGAATATTTTATTGGATGCTTGTCTCCTATTGATGATTGAATGGTGAATTATGGTTTCCTCATGCATGCACTTGACCTATTAATTATTCTTTGTTCAAGTTTATTTCTTGTGTGGTGTATTTTTGGTAAATCATCTTTTATAGGCTTAATTGTTGCATGCTACCTTGTATGCTTGAAACCCTAGGAGTTATTAAGAAACTTTATGCCCCTCCCTACTTTCAATTATCATTAATTGTTGAAGCATTAAGACTTTATTCTAGGGCTTAATAGGCTTTATACTCTAGGGTTATTTTCTTGGCTAGTTTATGTCCTATGATTAAGAGGATTTACCCCCCTAGGGCTCGATCTAGTCCATTGAAATCTTGTTGCTAGAGGTTAGAGAAGAAAATGGCACCTAGGGTTTATGATGCTATATGCACTAGTGTTTGTTTTCAAGAAGTTGAGGTTAAAGTTTATGAGGCTATATGCCCTAGCTTGATCTCCAACTCTCTTGCACCTTGCAATTTTCATGGTGTGTTCATTGACTCCATTTCCCAAAGAGAAATGGCACTAGTCTTGTTGATTACAAGTGATGTTTGAAACCCTAGTTTAAATTAAACACACTCTCTTTCAAAAATCTCTCTTAACTTGGATTTATGACATCATTAGCAAGCTAGTTGTACTCTAGTGCTTTGAATGATCATTAGTTTTCTTGATGCTGTCATAAAATGAATGCTACAACAATTAGGGCTTTCATACATTGTTGCATATCTACTTAATATTATGGCTTAATGTTCTTGCAACTTTTGTCTAGCAATTGGATTGTTAAACTACTTGTTGAAGGGTAAATTTAAAAAGTGAAATTGCTAATTTTCTGGGTTGTTTTCCCATTGCTATTTTACAACAACAATTGGTTTAATTTGATATCTAGCTTATAAAGGTGAATTACATGCTACATAACTTGGTAATTGATAAATGTATGCATTGGAAAGTTTCTGGTTTTGTACATGTTTCCCAATTACCTTGCATAACCATCTTTTATCCTTCACCTATATCAGACCTAGCCTATCACATATAAGTGACCAATATAGGGGGTTGTAGGCTTGGCTAATATTGCTACTTGATCCCTTGAGGTCACTAGGGAAGCCTCCCTTGTGTTGGACCTCTCTCCTTCACTAAAAAGAGGGAGGTATTTGCTTAGGTGACAATGGTAGATACCCCCAATCGTTACACAATATTGTATCTTGTGGATGATTTGCACAAGTACAAATCACATGATAACATTTTGATGCCATTTCTAGGGATAATTGATCCATTATTCCTACAAATTCTCTTTCATAAGCTTACCTCAAAGCTTATTCTTACAAGCTTACCTGATGACTCAACTGAAGGAAGAATCCCTTCCTTTACCTCTTGATGATCCTCCTCTATAGAGATCATCTAGTGAATTGACTAAGCTCAAGTGTCAAGAGCACTAACCAAAGGAATAATAGGAGATTTTCTCATCCTACCAAGGTCTATAGAAGGAAAATTCCAAAACAATCTCCTATTGTCAAATCCTTATTTGGTGGAAGACTTCCTTTATCTCCAATGGCTCAAAGGCCATGAACAACCAAGGCCTTCAAGCCTTTAGATATGTATAAAGTCCCAGGATACCCTCATAACATGCCTCTAATGTTTGATAAGTGGTTTCCTAAATTTTATGGTAATGATGTCACTACTGCTGAAGAAATCTTGGATAACTTTTGGGCATGCTTCCAACTTAATCCCTGTTACCCCTTAGCCTAGGGTTAACTAAGGAGATCGTGTCTCGAGGCCCACAGGTTGTATACTTGGAGTGCCGAGAGCCACATGGATAGATCATAGCCCTAGAGGGCCCCTATTTTCATCTTATATGCATCCTGCATATCACCAACAACAATTTCCACCACACCGGCCTAGTCCCAGAAGACAGTGGATCTTGCTCCATGAGGTAATGAGTCCAAGTATCATGGTATGTATCACTTTGATATTTGAAGCACTTGAATATGTTGCAGTGAATCTTTCTTGATTTTAAAATTTTTGCTTGGAATTTATGCTCCTTGCCTTGTTTAAACCTGGGGAGGGTGACATGGTGCCCTAGTAAGTTGGTTTCCCTTAGGAATAGGTTGACATTGGATGGTTCCTTGAATATTCATAGTCCATCCCTCACCATAATTCTCACTTCACACACACTATCCTTTTCACCTCCTCACCTTTTGGGACTTTCGGGTGCACTGACCGAAGAAGGGATTGTACCTTACCTCATGGGAAGAAGGGGATAAATGCCTAGAGGGTAAAACTAGCAGGGAAAAGACAAAAGTATGTCATTCATGTTTGAGATGCTTCTCCCAAGGATCCTCGAGAAATAAGTGAAATGCTTCTCCATAATAAATAAGGGAGCTGTAAAGATAATCACTCAGGGTGTTAGTTGGGGGATAAGAGGTCTCATCACGAGCCGACCTATCATGATCATGGGTTCTTAGCGGTATGACATTACCATCATATGGTCACCAAACTAGTGTAGTGACTCTCAACTACATGACTAAGGGAAAGGGGGTCTCATCACGAGCCAACCTTCTCATTTCTGCAAAATATTTGTGAATGACACTGTCATACCTGGACAACAATCCATGCCAATGGCCTCCACCTAGTTCCTGGAAACATAAAAGAATAAAAACGATTAAGAAAATGGAGATAAGTGGGCTTGGAAAGATTTACATCATGGACAAAGGACCACTCACCCTCTACAAAGGCGCCCATAGGTAAGACAATACAAACCCTTGTATGTCATGAACCCCATACTCAAGATTTTACACCCTCACATGCACACATGACTAGGATTGGTTCCACCAAGGAAACACCCTAAACCTAGAGGTTATTGACCCAATAGGACATCTTGAGACCCTTTCCAAACCTAAATTTGACAAGTTTTATAATGTCTTTGAGCATTTTTTTGGGTTAGGGTGGTTTGATGCACATGTTCGGGTGCTTTGATTATTATATGTTATTTACTTTCCATGATACATGTGACTTATGGACCCTTGGAGGGCGTACTTGTTGTCTTTGTAGGAATTTTCCTGGTGGACATGTATTCATGAGGAGATGACCAATTCAGACCTTCATGAGCACCCAAAGATCATGGATGGATGTTGAAACCCCAAGCCTAGGTTATGACAGGGGTGACTGACTTTCACATTGAAGAAGGAAGTCATTCCCTTTGGAGGCACTCTGGCAAGCCTAGACAAACAAGTTCCACCTCTCTTCACTTGGACGATGGCCCTGTGAGGCCTAGAGACCACCCACCTATCCCATGACGTCATCATTTGGGGGCTAGGGTTTCATGGAGATGATGTTCTGGTAAAAGAAGGGTGTTTGGCAGTTGATGGTGTGATTAGGCCTTGGAAGGGCCAACGTTCCACTTCTCAGGGCTGGAAGTCCCAATTGGAGCTTAATGTCACCCTAGAAAGGGAATGACGTCACCTTACTAGGGTTTATTCATGTAATTTTGTTAAAATTTAATTTTAGAAGCAAATGTTCAGGGTCGACCCTGTATTTTTGACTTAAGTTAATTAAAGGTCAAATTTTTGTATAAATAAACATAAAGTAACTTTCATTTTTCACCATAACTCTCACTCGGGGAGAAGAGGACTAGAATTTGCACCCTATTTGGGGAGTACTTGGCTAAAATAAGGAAGGTGCACTTGTCTTGAAGGATATTCTTTGCAACTTGGATCAAATTTGGTGAAGTATTTTGGCCATCTAGTGTTTATTGGCATGATTATTCTTGGTGTAAGTAAGTAAATTTGCTATTGTCATTTTATTGGAATGGTTAAGGTATTGTTTACTTGCTCATGATAAATATTATGAAATTGCATGCTACATGAACCCTAGAAGTAAAGAACTTAAGGTGATATTTCTTTACTTTTCATTTTCCAAGCTTTACTAAATTGGTTTTAATTGTCAAACCTCTAAATCCCTAAAGTGATATCACTTTAGAGGCATTGATTAATTATTGTTGCATATAAATTTAATTTAAAAAAAAAAGGTCCAAGAAGAAGGAGGCACGAGGTCCTAGAAGAGCCTACACCCTAGTAGCTCCCATTCTCAAAGATTGAATTCTAGGAAGACTTAAGTTGCTACTATCCTTAGATCCATTATTACTTGGATTAGTGCTATCATTGATGTTATTTTCCTCAAGAGAAAGAATCCACCTTTGACTCCATTACCCCATAAAGGCATTAGTTTGAACACCTCTTTCCTCTTTGAGAAATCAACCAACCTCCGAACCTTGAACTTATCTAACTACTACTAATACTAACCTAGTTTAATGTAACTCACCTGGCCCCTAAGTACCCTTTATAGGGATGGGGCATCAAAATTTTCCTTTCCTTAATCATATCGAATCCTCTTCTTAGGATCTCCATCCTCTTCTGCTCATAAAGAGATTTCTAAAAATTTCTACCATTCTCGTCCCAAATCTCTTCAAGAGTTATTGATCAAGGGCCATGTTGCGCCCAAGTGGCTCTGTCTCATTCGTACCATCCCAAGTTCCCCAAAGTCTTAGAGTTCCTCATCACTCCTGCATCTATGGTGGAAACCCATCCACTGTTAAATCCAATAGCATAACTTTGTCCTTGTTTAACACATAGGCTTAAGGGATTTCAACGTTCTGTGCTTAGGCATTGAATACCTCTTTCTCTAATCGCATATCCTCCAGAGTCCCGAAACCTAGAAATACTACCACGTGGTTTCGACCTTTGACCTTTTCGACTTATTCAATACACCACCTCCAAACCTATGGAGTTACAAAACCCCAGACTCTCGAAGGGTCCACACTTACACGTGGTGGCATAGTAAATGCAAAGGAAGGGACATGTAGGTCCGGTCCTTCGAACGATTTACCCCAACGTTCCAACGTTTCATGTTCCCCGAAGTCCCAAACTCTTGGTGTCTCGGGTACTCCACCATATTTTAGGCTAAGCGAGCATGCGCCATAGGAATGACACGCAGAAAAGGAAATAGATGACACATGGCCCCATCAATGGGTGACATGTGTCACGTTCTAATGGAAATATAAGATATGTAAAAAGAATGAATCCAAGAGACACGTGGCATGATGAACATGGGTACATGTCACCCTAGGTGACGTCAGCGTGCCACGTCACTCTGGAATGACAACCTCTGGGAGTCTCTAGCTTCTCCTACCTATGAAATCTACCGGAGCTTTGACGTCTGAACTCCTGAGAGAAACCTACCAATACCCCTCTGATCCCACGGTCGATATAGATCCATGTAGATCCATAGATATATGGCTTCTGTTGCATCGCAACTTCGACATTCAGGGGTTTGGCCATCTAGTTTCCTTTTTACTCCCAAAGTGGTCAGCGTCAGGCAAACCATGGTCTAGATCAAATGGTCAGGGATATCGAAGCATCCTTGTCGCTTCACGACTTCGACAATCGAGGGTTCTACCCATTTAACACTCCCTTTCTCCTGGATTGGTCAACGCCAGACTGAGTGTGGTGTAGATCCAACGATCATGGGAAATCCCAAAGCATCCCCAGATCTTCGTTTCTCGTCACTTCGTGAGTTAAAAATTCAGGAGTTCCTCCTGCTTAACACTCCTTCTCACCCGGAGTGGTCAATGCTAGAATGACCACAACGTAGATCCAACGGTCATGGAAGATCTCAAATTTCATTGGATCTATGGTTCTCGTCACTTCGTGAGTTCGATGTTCAGGGGTTCCTCCCGCTTAATACTCCTTTTCACATAGAGTGATCAATGATGGATTGACCATGGCGTAGATCCAACGGTCTGGGAAGATCCCAAATTTCCTCGGATCTACGGTTCTCGTTACTTCGTGACTGAGAAGTGGATTGGATTTTAACGATGGGACTGATTCCACAGTCACAGTTAAGGAAACTGCTAGATGTGGGTCAATCTCATCGGTAACCGCACTAGAAGGTTTCCTTCGGTTGGTTTCGAAGGTTGTAAAGTGACATCATCCTGGAGTTTCGAAGCCAAAATAGCTTAGCTCCTTTCGAACCTAGCGAAGGGTTCCAAGGTCCTGGTCATATGGATCCTCTGACAATTCTCGAGGCTACATTCTCAACTCTTAGTCGTGATTTGGTTAGGGTCGTGGACATGAGCCCTCAGTCACACCAACAAAGGGTTTGTAGGAGGCACCCTCCTTCCACATAGATCGAATTTAGTGACCCGCGAAGGTGAAATGAGGGGTCGACATGACTGTGGTGTTCCAACGAAGTCTGCCTCAAATCTTATATTACAAAATCATTCCTTGGGAAAATTTCCTTAAGGGTTTTCCAACAAGCACATAAATCATAGAATTATTTTTAAATTCATTTGAAAACCCATGTCTAATAGTTCTCCTGCTACTAAGGTGAGGAAAACAAAAACCATGCAAATATAGGGGCTCATAGAAAAACAATAAGCGTTTCTAATAATTAATCAAAAAATGTGATATTTAATCATAACCACATACATTCAACCATCATTTCAATTTTGATACACATAGTATAAAAATACTTATCAAGAAACGAGATCGTGAAGAAATTGCTGAGAGAGGTGTTGGTTTCCACCCAACCGTAAGCACAACCACTCGTGGATAGATTTACCACTAGACGCCCCCTAGCTAGATCATGATGCTAAGAGAGAAACGCTTCCTTCTTGTTCAGCGACAATCAAGAACGAAGGACACTCTCCTCCTCCCAAAAGAACTTGGCGATTGGTTTTAATTCCACCAAGCAAGGGAGGCCTGCAACGAGTGCTTCCTTAGTCACTCGTCTTCCTAGAACCCCATTTATCATCTTGGACTGAAAACACTACCAACAACTTCTTGCACCTAGAGCAAGATTGTTGTTCAGTTCTCCTCCAAACCAGAGAGTTGCATGCGCTCTTCTGTTTTTGAATAATGATCTCTCGACTCATCTCCTTCGCCATCCCCTCTGCCCCACGAATTCCCTTCTTTTATTTCCTTCCTCAACAATATTGTGTGGGTATGAATCCCTAATTCATGGTCAGGTCAATAATTCTTTCAAATGGGTACTGTGCCCATCTCCTCATTAACTCTTGAGGAGGGCTTCCTAACTACCAGCGTGACTGGTAATTTAGTTATGGGTCAGAGGACTATTTTGGGTCTAAGTAATTTAAATCCAGTAAGGTACTGGTCTGGTGGAGGTCATCTCAACCATTGTTGGTTTCCCTCACCATGTCTCTCATAACATCATGATCTACCTTGGAAAACCCCTTCAACAATTATGCAACACTATCCATTTTTATTTAATAACATAAATACATACATTACCTTTTATAACAAAAAGGTTCATCAATTCCAACATCCACACATATTCAGTCTACCCATAGTATTTTGACAAGTTATAGTTATATTTACAAGTTGGAGGAAACACGGGTATTACAATCCCCTCCCCCTTAAAGGAACATCGTCCTTAATTTTCTACATGCCGATGTGTTCTGTATGTACAGAAGTAAACAAAAATGGGTATGCATGTTTCATGACATCCTCCATTTCCCATGTAGCTTCATTTGGACCAAAGTGTTTCCACTACACCTTGACCTGTGCAATGGTTATGTTCCTGAGTGGGATTTCCTTCTTGTCTATTATGCATTGTGGCTCTGGCAGGAATTCTCCCTCTGGTTCCACTTGAATCACAAAACAATCAATTATATGATTAGAATCATATACATATTTCTTCAGTAACGAAACATGTAAAACATTATGTGCCTTCACTATGGGAGGAAGTGCTAGTCTATATGCTACATGTCCCACTTTATCCAAAATTTCAAAGGGTCCACAATACCAAGGTGCCATCTTGGCACAAGCTCCCATTCTCAAGGAACTTTTTCTGGGCCTAACTTAGAGATACACATCATCCCCTGTTTTGAACTCTCTTGGAGTCCTTTTTCTGTGTGCGTAGATTTTATGTCTACCCTGAGCTATTTTCATATTCTATTTTATTTGAACTACTTGTTGTTCCATTTCCTTTAGTATATCTAGCCTAATTTTAATTCTGTCTACTAGGTTATTCCAATTGATTGGAATATTGCATTGTCTACCATAGAGGGCCTCAAAAGGACTCATCTTCAATGGCTCTTGATAATCATTGTTATAAGAAAACTCTACCAATGGTAGGTAGTCTTCCCACTTCTTGGGATGATGGATTACATGAATCCTTAACATGTCCTTGAACACTTGTTTTACCCTCTCTGTCTTCCCATCATTTTGAGGGTGATAGGTTGTACTAAATAGTAATTTAGTTTCAAAACCAACAAACGAATATTTCCAAAATTTTGAAGTAAATTTTGTATCTCGGTCAGATATGATTTCCTTAGGAATGCCATGCAGTCTAAATATTTCTTTCATGAAAATAATGGCAATATCTATTGCCTTGCAAGTTGATTTGACATGAATAAAGTGAGCATCTTTGCTTAGTTTTTCCACAACTACCATGATGGCATCATTCTGTTTGGTTGATTTTGGTAACCATGTGATGCGAGACATGGAGACGGTTTCCCATTTATATTTTGGGATTGGTAGGGGCTACAACAACCCTGCTGGATGTGGGTTCTTTACCTTAACCTGCTGACATTATAAACATTTATCTAAGTAATTATCTATGTCCCTTTTCAGTCCGGGCCAATAAAATAGTTTTCTAGTGGTTGTGATAATTTTCTGATAACCAGGATGGCTAGTATATGGTATTTTGTGTAGTTCATACATTATGAACCTCTTCAAGTCGTCACAACTTGGAATATACAACCTACCTTTGTAAGTTAGCAGGCCATCATTCAACAATTGATAACCCTCATACTTCAACCCCATGGGCTCTTGATCTATGTATGATTTCATGGTCTTGAAAAATGCATCTGTTTCTTGTGCAATTTTGACTCTCTCCTTGATGTTTGATTCAAAGGTGCTTACAACTGCTTGGTGAATTACTTTCATACTTATACTAAGGGAATCATACACCTTCTTTTCTTTTCCTTTGATATGTTTGATTTGAAAATCAAACTCACTAAGGAGAGTCATCCATCTGGCTTGTCTAGCATTGAGTTTTGGTTGATCAAACAAATATCTCAACTCACTATGGTCTGTCATAATCACAAATCTTCTACCTAAGAATTAATTCCTCCACATTTTTAAAGCATGTACTATGGAAGTTGATTCCAAATCGTGGGTCACATAATTGATCTCATGTTCATTCAATTTTCTGGATTCGTAGCAAATCACATGTCCTTCTTGCATAAGGAATCCTCCTAGCCCTTCCTTGCAGGCTATATGTACACACAAGGAAGTCATTGTTTGGGTCTGCAATATTTAGCACAGGTGCATTGGTTAGAAGGTATTTCATCTCTTGGAATCTCTCTTCACATTCTGATGTTCAAATGAATTTAACTCCCTTTTTCTGAAGGGAGGTGATTGGGAAACCAATCTTGGAAAATCCCTTTATGAACCTTCTATGGTATCGTTCTAGGCCCATAAAGGATCTGATGTTAAATACATCCTTTGGGGTAGGCCAATTCATAATGGATTTGATCTTTTCGGGATCCACTGCCACTCCTTCAGAAATAACATGGCCTAAGCAATGGACTTGTTTTTGGAAAAAGTCACACTTACTAAACTTAGCATAGAGCTGATGTTCTCTTAGCACTTGAAGCACTAACTTGATATGTTCTTCGTGTTCTTCCCTACTCTTATAATATATTAGGATATCATCAATGAAAAACAACACAAATCTACCCAAGAACTTACTGATTGCATTATTCATTAAGCACATAAAAGTGGTTGGTGCATTGGTAATCCCAAATGGCACCACCACAAATTCATAGTGCCCATATCTTGTCCTAAAGGTTGTTCTATGGATGTCCTTATCCTTAATTCGAAATTGATGGTATCAAGACCTCAAGTTAATCTTGGAGAAAATTATAGCACCCTTTAACTGGTCAAACAAGTCATCGATCCTTAGCAAGGGATACTTATTCTTAATGGTCATCTTATTTAGTTGTCTATAGCCTATGAACAACCTCAGTGTGTCATCCTTCTTTTTCACAAACAAGGTTGGTTCTCCCCATGGAGACACACCAGGGAGAATGTATCCTTTGTCCAACATCTCCTTTAGCTATAGTTTGAGCTCAACTAACTCTAGTGTACTCATTCTACAGGGTGTTCTAGACACTGGCACCACTCATGGTACAAGTTCTATTGAAAAGTCAATATCTCTTTTTGGAGGTAAACCTAGTACCTCTTCTAGAAACACATATTTATACTCTCTTAATATGGGATGGTCCTCTAGGATTGGTTTATTTCTCTCAACAGAGTTCAACAGTTGTATCGCATACAAAGGACACCCTTTTCTGCAATACTTCTTCACTTGAAGGGATGATATTTGTCTCACTGAGACAAGCTTTTGAATTCCTTGTAGGGTTATTTTTCTCCCTTCTTCATATTTTCACTCCAAAGTTTTATTGTAACAATCCAACTTGGTTTTATGGGCAGCCAACCAGTCCATGCCAATCAGTAGGTCATAAGATCCTAAAGGGAGCATGTTTAGAGTTGCTTGGGTGGGTAATCCATTCATAATTAATTGGCATGTTGATATGACCTATGTTACCTTTCTTTTGGTTCCAGTGGCTAGCTGTACCAATCATGATTTAACATGTTTAACTTGCTTCAATTTACATTTCTTAACAGTTTGAGGGGCACCATAACTCAGAATAAAACCAGGGTCAATTAAAATGGAAACTAGTTGGTTGGCAATCATACCTTCCACCTCCACCACTGAAGCTTTGTGTATAGCTTGTCTATTATCCAAGGCTGCATAAATTTGTAGCATGCTCCTAGCCACATCATTGACTATGGTAGCCTATTGAACATTGTAGACCCTCCTATTGTTATGTTTCCTATGTCGACAATCCCTCAGCAAATGTTCTTCTCCACAACCCTAACATTTCAAGGGTTCTCTCTTTTTGTTATTAGTCTTACCTGGGGCTACTCCAAAGGGTTTATTACCACTCTTAGATGAGAAATTCTGTTGATATGCACTTTTAGTAGGAAGGCTCATCTTAGAAATTTTCCCATGGTTCTTAAATATTGAGGGTTTAAACCCCTTCTTGAATTACTTTTCTTCTTCCAGTCCTCATGAGGTTTTGTTTTATTATTTAATTGTTCATAGAAATACCATGCCTTCCAGATAGTATCTTCTAATGTCTTGGGTTCATCAAATTCAATTCTATCCCAGAAGGACTAAGGAAGTCCACTAATAAATCGTTGCATATTTACCTTTTCATCCTTTATGTAGGGAACATACCTTATCAATGCAATACATTTGTTGATATATTCATCTATTGTGATTTGTCCTAACTTGAGTTCATAGAAGTCCTTGGTCTTCCCATCAAAGTATTTTTCCGATAGATACTTATTATTGAACTATTTCTCAAATTGTTTCCATGACAAGTCCTTCTCATGGATTCCTTTCACATTCCTAAGGTCCTCCCACCAAATGGAGATCTTTCCATTCAAGTTGAAAATGGTTATTCGAGCCTTTAAGTTTTTAGAGTAGTCATGGACTCTGAAGTACTTCTTCAATCCTAGTAGACACACTTATGCTTCTTCCCCCTTTTTAATCTCTCCATCGAAAGTGGGTGGCTTGGCTTTCTTAAACTCTTCAGGGTCATGGGTCATGGAATGTTTCCTCTTCTTTCTTCTCCTCTAGAAATGTGAACTAGTATCACTACTAGAATTTTTTTTGGCGTTTCTAGTTTCCTCACTAGAGGATTCTTCTGTTGAATGTCTCTTGGCTCCATGTTGGGCCTTCTTTGAGGTGCTCCTCCTTTTGTGGAAACTTTTAGGACCATGCTTTCGTATATCAGGTGGAATTTGAGTTTTCTTAGTATTATGTCTATCCACGCGACTAGTTGTTGGTCCATGTTGCAACTGCCTTTGTATATTTGATAAACTTTGCAGTAGGATTGTGTTAATTTCTGTTTGTTTTTCCTTTTATTTTATCAACCTTTCATTGTCATCCTTACAACTCTGTAATTCCTCCATGAGGCTTCTTACAGTTTCATCCAAATCTGGAGGGGTTTCCACCACCCTCCTCTCATAAGATTCTTCTTCTCTATTGTGGGAGATTTCCCCCAACTTATGGTGTGTCACCATCCTTTACGTCGTAGTTTTCCTGCTGTCCACTGACCGCTTGGGTGTTGATAAAACATTTTATTTTAGTTAATTATGTACTAATTTTGAGCACATAGAATTTATAAGGTGAAGCTAACTTATTTATTTGGAACATTAGCAACACACATAGTTCATATTTTCAAAACATATAACAACAGTAAAAGGTTTCATTCCTCTCTTCAGTGGAGGTTTAAATACTCTTTTTTAAATGGGGTAAGATAGGGTGTTACCTCCTTAAAAGTTTTCTAATAAGATTTTTATGGGACTCATTCATGAGCCCAAGAAGGGCAAGTGTTGTTGCCCACTCTGATACCACTCTGTAACACACTTGACCCCTAAGTACCCTTTATAGGGATGGGGCATAAGATTTTTCCTTTCCTCGATCATCTCGAATCCTCTTTCTGGGATCTCCATCCTCTTATGCTCATCAATATCTTTCTAACAACTGCTACCATGCTTGAATTTGAGCTCTGGATTGGGAGTTACACCCTCCCAAAGCTCTTCAGGCATTATTGATCAAGGGCTAGGTGGCACCCACGTGATTCCATCTCATTCATACCATCCCAAGTTCCCTGAAGTTCTGGAGTCCCTCAACACTCCTAAATCTATGGTGGAAACCCATCCACTGTTAAATCCAACGATGAAACTTCATCCTTGTTTAACACATAGGCTCAAGGGATCTTGATGTTCGAAGCTTAGGAGTTGAATGCCCCTTTCTCTAATCGCATATCCTCCAGAGTCTCGAAACCTTGAACTCCTACCATGTAGTTCCGACCTTTGAACTTTTTTACTTCTTCAATACACCACCTCCAAACCTCTGGAGTTCTGAAACCCTGGACTCTCGAAGGGTCCACACTTACACGTGGTAGCATATTAAATGTAGAAGCAAGGACAAGTAGGTCAAGGCCTTTGACCGACTTACCCCATTATTCCAACGTTTTGTGTTCCTCGAAGTCCCGAACTCTCGGTGTCCTGGGTACTCCACTCTGTAACACACCCGACCCCTAAGTACCCTTTATAGGGATGGGGCATCAAAATTTTCCTTTCCTTAATCATCTTGAATACTCTTCCTGAGATCTCCATCCTCTTCTACTCATCAAGAAATTTCTAACAACTTCTACCATGCTCGAATCCAAGCTTTGGATTGGGAGTTACGCCCTCCCAAAGCTCTTAAGGTGTTATTGATAAAGGGCCACGTGGGTTCGCCTTATTCGTACCATCCCAAGTTCCCCGAAGTCCCAAAGTTCATTGATGCTCCTGCATCTATGGTGGAAACCCATCTACCATTAAATCCAATGACAAAACTTCGTCCTTGTTTAACACATAGGCTTAAGGGATTCCAACGTTTGACGCTTAGGTGTTGAACACCCCTTTCTATAATCACATACCATTTGGTGTCCCAAAACCATGAACTTCTTCCAGGTGGTTCTGGCCTTTTTCCTTTTTTACTTATTCAATACGCCACATCCAAACCTCTGGAGTTATGAAACCCCAGACTCCTAAAGGGTCCACACTTACATGTGGTGGCATAATAAATGCAGAGGAAGGGACAGGTAGGTCCGAGCCTTCGACTGATTTACCCCAACATTCCAACGTTCTATGTTCCCCAAAGTCACGAACTCCCGGTGTCCTGTGGCAAAGGGAAGAGATGACACATGACCCCATCAATGGGTGACACGAGTCATGTTCTAATGGGCATATAAGATCTGTAAAAAGCACAATTCCAGGAGACACGTGGCATGTCGAACATCGGTCCATGTCACCCTAGGTGACGTTAGCATGGCACGCCACTCCATACTAACAGCCTCTAGGATTCTATGGCTTCTCCTACCTGTGAAATCTATCAGAGATCTGACGTTCGAACTCCCACCAAAAACCTCCCAATACCCCTCTTATACCACGGTCGAGATAGGTCCATGTATATCCATAGATCTACGGCCTTTGTTGCTTCACAACTCCAAAATTTGGGGGTTTGGCCATCTAGTTTCCTTTTTACTCCTAGAGTGGTCAATGTTGGGATGACCACGGTCTAGATCCAATGATCAAGAGGGATCCCGAAGCATCCTCGGATCAACGATCCTCGTCTCTTTGCGACTTTGATGTTCGGGGGTTCTACCCATTTAACACTCCCTTTCTCCCGGAGTGGTCAACGCTAGAGTGACCGTGGCGTAGATCCAACGATCATGGGAGATCCCAAAGCATCCCCTGATCTACAATTATCGTCACTTCACAAGTTCAGCGTTCGGGTTTTCCTCCCACTTAACACTCATTTTCACCCCAAGTGGTAGACGTCGGACTGACTACGATGTAGATCCAATGGTTAGGGAAGATCATGAATTTCCTTGGATCTATAGTTCTCATCACTTTGCGAGTTCGACGTTCGGGGAATTCTCATGCTTAACACTCCTTTTCACCTAGAGTGGTCAATGTCAGACTGACCACGACATAGATCCAACGGTCAGGGAAGATCCCAAATTTCCTCGGATCTACGGTTCTCGTCACTTCTAGACTGGGAAGTGGATCAAGGTTTAACGATGGGACAAATTCCACGATCACGTTTAATGAAAACGCCAAATGTCAGTCAACCTCACCGGTAACCGCACTAGCAAGTTTCCTTCGGTTGGTTTCGAAGGTTGTAAAGTCATAGAATCTCGGAGTTTCGAACTCTCAGAGTTTCACAGGAAAAATAGCTTAGCTCTTTTTGAACCTAGCAAAGGGTTCCAAGGCCCTAGTCATATGGATCCTCTTACAAGTCTCGGGGCTGCACGCTCAAATATTAGTTGTGATTTGGTTAGGGTCATCGACATGAGCCCTCAATCACACTGACAAAGGGTTTTTAGGAGGTTCCCTCCTTCCATAAAGCTCGAATTTAGTGACCTGCGAAGGTGAAATGAGGGGTCAACATGACTGAGGTGTTCCAGTGAAGTCTGCCCTAAATCTTATATTACAAAATCATTCCTTGGGAAAATTTCCTTAAGGGTTTTCCAAGAAGTATGGAAATCATAGACTTATTTTTAAATTCATCTAAAAACCCATTTCTAATAGTTCTCCTGCTACTTTAAGCAAAGGAAAACATATATCATGAAAATATAGGGGCTCATAGAAAAACAATAATCATTTCTAATGATTAATCAAACAATGTAAGATTTAATCATAACCACAAAAATTAAACCATCATTTCAATTCTAATACACATAGAATAGGAATACTTATCAAGAAACCAGGTTGTGAAGAAACTACTCAGAGGCATGCTCGTTTCCACCCAACCATAGGCACAACCACTCCTAGATGGATTTACCATTGGCCACCCCCTAGCTATATCATGATGCTTAAAGAGAGACGCTTCCTTCTTGTTCAGTGATAGTCAGGGAAAAAGGCCATTCTCCTCCTCCCAGGGGAACTTGGTGATTGGTTTTCTTTCCACCAAGCAATGGGGGCCTGTAACGAGTGCTTTCTCAATCACTCGTATTTCTACAGCCCCCTGTATCAACTTGGATTGAAAAATATGCCAACAAATTCTTGCACCCAGAGAAATCTTGTTGTTCAGTTCTCCTTCGAACTAGAGAGATGCATGCACTCTTCTTTTTGAAGAATAGTCTTATATTCTTGCCTTCCTCAGTAAGATTGCATGGGTCTGAATCCCCAGTTCGTAGTCAGGTCAGGAAGTCTTGCATATGGGTACTTTGTCCATTTCATTATGAACTCTTGAGGATGGCTTCCCAACTACCAGCCGGACTGGTAATTTATTTCTACTTCAGAGGAATCTTCTGTGTCTAAGTAATTTAAATCCAATAAGGTATTGGTATGGCAGGGGTCATCTCAACCATTGTTGGTTCCCCTCACCATCTCTCTCGTAGTATCATGATCTACCTTGGAAAACCCCTTCAACAATTATGCAACACTATCCATTTTTATTTATTAGCAGAAATACATACATTACCTTTTATAACAAAAAGGTTCATCAATTCCAACATCCACACATATTTAGTCTACCCAGTCTTTTGGCAAGTCATAGTTATATTTACAAGCAGGGGGAAACATGGGTATTAAATTTAATTAACTAACCCTATTTTCTATGTTCTAACCTTTTTTATAGCCATCTATTAGAAAAACTTTTCAGCCTGATTGGCTAGCTAAATCAGTCCAAATCTTCCACATGACATAATACTATCATTTAAGAATTAAGTGGTATACTTCATTGTTACAACAAATTTTTCCTCACCCCATGCAACTTGCTTGGATGTCCTTTCCATTTCCCTATGCAGACTTAACGTCCCCTTTTATATCTTCCAGAGCCAAAAAAACACATTTTTCCACATATATGTGCCCTATCAGTTAGACAACAACCATCTATGTAGGTTGCTCCAATACATCCCGCGTACATCGGGTTTGGTTCTTAAAATTAAAAATTATGTCGGGTTTCCATGCCATCTCACAAGATCCATGATCCTTGACCTTCCATATACTGGAAATGATCCGAATCGACCCTCCAGTTCCATGTGAAGGCTATAAATTGAGCCATATCCAAGCCTTGGAAGAGAGAATTCAACTTTGAGAGAAAAGACACTCTCGATAAATTTCACGTCATATTGAGTCCGCATCCCTTTATCCTTAAAAGTATGAACCCCTTGTTCAACCCTAAGATCTTCCTTCTTTTTGATGGAGAATCTCATTGTCTCCTTTATATGAGCTTTCCTTTGGTGGATGATTGAAGTGACAGAGGCCCAGCTAGAGGGACTTAGTTTCTTGGTTCCAATATGTGACATTACAAAAGTTTGTCACCTATATACTTTTGTTGATTATTTTAATAGAAATACTTTGTTCTCGTCCAATTGATATCTTGCAAACATCTGAATTATTGTTCCATGGGCGTATTTGTCGTGTATGTTAATGGATTATGTTAATATATATGCTAACATTATATATTATCAACATATGCTTGCGTATCTTGGTTGTTGAGGACAAGTTGCAAGTATAAAGCTTTGAGTTCCCTGCTCAACGGTTGTATTCATAGAATGCTCGGGCGAGGTCGGTTCTTGGCCTTGTCTTGTTAGCATTTCATTTATATAGCATACTTGGGATTATAGTGTATTTATGCATGTCATTCTATCTGTTGTGGTTTAACCCATGCCATAGAGAGATTTTCCTCATAACATAATTGACGACCATACTGGGGATATCTTATTTTTGGGGTTTGGAGTGTTTTTCTCCTTGATTTACTCTCTGTTAGCCTGAGTTTCCTTGTCGTTTGATTTCTTGACAACCTGTTTTTACTTTGCATATGAGTTTCTTGGCTTTGCCCTCGCAGTGTTTTACTATATATACACAGTTTTTCCCTTGACATACGCGTACATACGTGAGTTGTCCTCCTATAGGGTGTGTACATATGCGAGTTTTTCTCAAACAGTCACGTACATCAGCTCTTTAGGATTATTGGATGAGTTTGGTGTTTTTTGGGTGAGTTTGGTTGGCTGTTGAGTCTTCTTGGGTCTCTTTCCTAACTGCTAAGTGCTTACAAAGTGGTAGGAAACTTTCTTATTGTTGAATTTTCGGGTGGTATTCTTTGTTATCATATTTTTCATTGGTTGTCCTTGCACATTGGTCTAAGTGTTTGCTTCTCAGTATCCTGCTTGGATTGTCTCTTTTTTCTTGCAGTAGGGTCTATATGTGAAGCTACTATTCAGTCCTTGCATTTTCTTTTCTTTACATCGAAAATACAAAAATAGTTTCTCATGTGGCATTATGGAATTTTCTCTTTTGATTACTCCACATTGATTTTCACACATGTGAAGAGATTGCATTTCATTGAAAATTGTAGAGATTTCATTGAAAAGTTGTATTTAGAAGCATACCATCTCTTTATAATTCAATATTAGTACTTAGCAGTGTTTTTATATTCGCTTATTTTATATGTTGAGTCGTAATACCATCAGTTTCACAACCACACCTCTTGAGTAAGAAAAAACCATTGAAAGTAACATTGATTAATTAAAATTTATTAGAAACGATTTTATTTCTTAGGGTACAAAAACAAGTGTAGGACATAGAGCCTTGGAATATGATTTTGTGAGTGAACTTCTCCAAGGATATTAAATTAAAATATGTGTCTGACCAGGGAGTGGTGAAACCCATTGTGTAATTAGTGATGTCAGGAGGTTCCACTCACACCAGAGTTAAGCACGAGGTCACACAAAGTTGGTTGCAAAGATATCCCTCTAATACCTTCTTAGCGTCAAAGATATTTACGTGGTTCTATTCATATTTGGGGGTCTTTCTCGTACCTTTACCTCCGTGAGAGGCAACGATTTCAAGATTTTGGGCTTTTTTACCGTACCCATACAGTGGACCAGACTTACGAATGTTCTCCTATGCATTGGTTATAATGTGGTGACTCTAGTTGCTTGACATAGGTAGCCACATAGGTTAATTGCAGGGGTTATTCTGGAGGTACCTTGAGTTAGATAAGGGTCGGATAGCACATAGCCTTTATGGAGGATTACCTCTCCGGGGGGATCTAACTGACTGCATTGTTAAGCCCACGAGGGCCCTTATAACGGATTCTAATACCTCCAATCTTTTGAAGGGAGTCTCAGGCCCCTCTTGGGTGAGACATACCTACTCTAGTGAGGGAGGCCCCTTTTAAGCTACTATATCATGTTTCTGTGCATTTGGCATTTTTTCTTTTGGTGTGCTCTCTGATTATTAATTGGCCCTAGGATTTAGTTTTATATCTTGATTCTTGAGTCATCACGGAGAAATACTAGCTTCCTCGCAGGTCTCATCGTTTGTTGAAGTTACCACCACATCTTGATCCTTTACCAAAGTTTCCTTCTAAAAGGCATAAAGTTAATAAACATGGTACATATATCTCCACATACATACTTGTGATAATCCAATTATGAGTACTAAGTCAAACCCAAACTTCACCGGGAGCCCCTCGACTCCTATATCTTTCGTGATTAGTGGGATTACTTCTACTCCTTCAACCTCGACGGTTGGGGTGTCGGAGATCCCCGCCCCTACTTCTACCCAACGGATGGATTATACTCTACCTATAGGAACAAATCCTTTCAGATATGTTTTTGGTATGTCAGGTTACAATTCTTAGTCAATACCTTCGGTTTCTAATCCATTTTCTTTTGGTATGCCCAATATGACATCACAACTCTCATCCTCTATTCCATCAACTGATGCAAATCCTAGTTTTGGACATGGGGGCATGCCTCCTCTGTATGCTCCTCTCTCATTTGGTGGAGGTCATATTTCCCAAATGAATCCTACGGTTGGAGGTTGGCATCCTTTTTCTTCTAGGTCTAATCCAAGTCTTAATGCTCCCGGATGGAGTGCCCAACTGAGTGGATAAGTCACTTCCTATACTCCATCCTTTACCCCTTTTTCCTCCATGTCGATTCTGACAAATGAATTTATTATGGAGAATCCCCCTCTGTCCTTCGAAGTTTCGTCTAGAGGGAGTCAATTTCACGCTATGGGAAATCCCCAGATCGAAGATCCTCGAGATGGGGGAAGTGTATATAACCCCCATTATTCTTCTTCCGTAGGTATGGTGCCCATACAACCTTTTATGAATCAATTTAGAGGAGGATATTATCCTATTGGATAGGGCCATGGCATATACTAGAACCCTGGATGGCCTGCAATCCCTCAACAACAATCTTTCCCGAGAGCATGGGCTTAGATGCTACAACCCAGGCTCCCTTTCCTGGCCACGCTTAGTTTTCTAGATTTGTCAAAATTAATGAATGACCATGTGTGTCACAATCCGTTATGGCCTCCCGTCCCCACCAAGCTCCCTTTGAACATTCCAAAATTCGAAGGCAAGACTGGTGAGGATACGGGTGATCATGTCACTACTTTTCATCTTTGGTGTTGATCCAACTCCCTTAATGACGATTTTATTTGTTTGAGGCTATTTCAATGCACCCTCACGGGGGTCGTTGCGAAGTGGTACATTGAGCTACTGGGGGGTACATATGAAAACTTTAATCATATTATTTTGGTCTTTCTCAACAATTTACAGTTGTTTGTACATTACAATGTCAACATAGAAATTTTTTCAGCCTTTCGCCAAGATAAAGCCATGCATATCTTGGACCAAATCCAAGAGTGGCATAGACATAAAAGGTTGATTAAAGCCTGCATTCCTCCATGGTTTTTGTTGGGGTGGTTCCTTAAGTCCTTATTGCCTTATATTTCGAAGGATGTTTCTACATCAAGAGTAACATCTGAGGAAGAAGTTATTTTCAAAGCTCAGCAACTAGACCTCATATATGCTCAGCCTGGGATGTTGTATGAAATTCTTCCTGATGCGCCACAGTCGAATTATGACCCTAGACAAAAGCCTGGGCCTCATGCTGATAGCATCATAGACTCTGCAAATGCTAATTCTACAGACTTGGTGACGAACCAGTTGAAGGATTTGTCTCTAAGCCAACCTGTAGCAGGACAAGCTTTGACTTCGTCCTCCACTCCCACTCAGTTGGCGGATGTGCATTCTATATAGTCGTTGACCAACCCAAATGGTAACCAACAACCAGGAGGGAATAAAAGGAAATGAATAAGTAATAATCGTAAGGGTGGGAATAATAATAATAAAGCCAAGGATGACACTAAAAATGATAAATCAAATAATAATGTTGGTGAGGGAAAGAAAGAAAAAAGAAATGTGAAATTTCCTTATAAAATTTGTAAAGATGATCACCTTACCCACCTATGCCCCAAAATCAAGGAAGCCTCGAGGCTCTTATCACAATCGCTCATTTTGCTAACAAATCCATTTCTGCATAATCAACACATGGCTTCAGGGTCCTCCAACACCAGAAATGTGTCGAGCAGGAGTCAAAACCCCTCGACACGTGAAGGTGGACATATATGTGTCAATATGGTCAAGTCTCAGATTGATGTAGCCAATCAATCTTCTGATTATGGTTCTTCACAAACTGTTACAGGTACAGAGTCTCCACCTCCTCCAAAAAAACCCTTACAGAGAAAAAATATGGAAACTCTGCCTTGTATTCTGAAAGGAGTACTAAAACGCTCTTCCCACAATCCTAATGCCAGAGTTTTCTAGAACTATTTGATTGTCGAATATCTAGGCCAAACCCCTTTTGCGACGTCGGCTTTGGAGGTGCTCCAGACATGTCCTTCACAAAGGAATGCCTTGTTATCTAATTTAGGAGCCCTAGACCCATGTGGCTCGAAGGTTATTAAGTTTGAAATCATGGATGTTAATCCTCACTTACCTTACCACATGGCCTTTCAAATCCATGTGGAGTACACAAAAATTACCATCAAACGCATTGTAATTGATGAAGGTGATACAACGTGCGTGATGTCCCTAACCTATTGGAAATCCATTGGCTCTCCGACTCTATCCCAATCTATGACTATGATGATCACATTTGATGGGCGTTCATTTCGACCCCATGTGATTCTTCCTGCTTTTCCGGTCCAATTAGGTGGAAAGATAGTGGAGGTTGACGTCGAGGTGGTGGATGCACCCCTTAACTATAATTTACTACTAGGGCGTAATTCGACTTATGCCATGACAAAAATCGTTTTGTCTATTTTCCACACTCTATGTTTTCCTCGCGAAGGGAAAATAGTGATGATTGATCAATTATCCTTTGCGCACGCTAGTCCTAATGCATCAGTTGAACCTTCGGTCCCAGTGATCAACAATTCTTGACAGGAAACCAAGGATGTTGGTGTCAGAATATATTCCTCTCTCATGGGTAGTTTCAATTTTGTGGCACCAATCCATCATATTCATGCCATTTCCAGTAAGTCTTCATTGTTGATGAGGTTCGTTCCTTTTCGTACTTTTTATTTCAACGACACTTGGACCCTACCTTCCTCAACTATGTCATACAAGGGTCAGTCACACATTGGGATGGAAATGCCACTATCAGCAGCAGAGGTTGTGTATCAAGCTATTCTTAATGCTACTACTGTTGGCCCTTGAATAAGTTTTGGGAGCACTTGGGCATATTTGACCATTTTTGGGACTTCGACAACCTTTCGAAGATGGAGTGCTAGGCGAACCGGAGATTGCAGAATCTCGGCCCACTTTTGGGTTTTGGGAATATGTAATGGGAAAGGGATGTTAGCCCATGGGTTTACCCACACTTAGGCCCATTTTGTATGTATAAATAGAAGGATAGACAAATGTAAGAAGAAGAAGTAGAGAAGAATATTGTATCTATGTGATATAGGCTAAGTGCCAAGGGGGGATCTGGTGATCAAGAGTTTTGTGCATTCTGTATAGACTTGCAGAGCTTAGTGCAAGTCCCTATGTGAAGGTATAGAAGGCTTTGTGCTAAAAGGAAAGGAAGAAGGATCTAGCGAGCTGCGCAGATCTTATGTCCTGTGCGAAGTAAGGATTTCTAAGGCTCTTTGCTTGTAACCAATTGGTCGATCATAATAAAGAAGAAGAGTTGGTGGACGTAGCCCCAGGGTGGGGGTGAACCACTTAAATCATGTGTTGTCCGCTTTGTGCCTTGTTCTGTTGCATTGATGTGATTATTTGCTAAGTGCTTTGAGATGAGTAGATAGATCTGTTATATATGCTTATGCTTAGTGCTTATGATATGTAGAATCTTAGGTTTTGATCCACATGTATATGCTAAGTGCTTGACCTGTTAGATAAAAATACTCTGTGGATGATAAGTGATCAAACAATCTAGTTAATTGTGAATGTTGTGAAGTTATGTTGTATCTGCGAAGTGATTAGTGATTGCATCTTAAAGATCCAACAGTGTTGAGTGCTATATTAAGTAAGGAATCACAGATCTGTGTCCCAGCTAAAGTTGCAGACACTTGAGTCCTACAACCACCCCTACCTCGTTAGAATATAGAAGATGGTGTGCTCATTTTACCATTGATGATACCCTCGTCACCCAACCATAGGCCGAAGCCACCCTCCGAGCACCTTAACCTTGACTTAGAATTACTCTGGAAGCAAACCCTAGGCTAGATAGCCAAACAAGGTGTAGCGCATCTTCCTCCAAGGATAGTGCACTAATAATAGCTGATCAGATAGTCCAAACCCTAGCCAAGAGATAGTTCAAGCCAATATTGAAACTGCTAGCCACAGCAGCTGCACCTGCAACTCTCCTCCACATGTGCGCACCAAACTGGGAACTGCAGTGCGCACCACTTGCTGCCTGCAATTCTGAGATACTATCAAATGAGAACTGGTGCCCTGTATTTATATTGGTTTTTCCAGATTTGTTGGGGCCGACTCCTCCTTCTAGATATGTTTCTATTTAGTATATTAATATTATTTCTAGCTGACTTCTTCTCTTGGAGGCTAATAACCTAATATAAATTATCTTCTTGAGCCGACAAAACTTCTAGGGTTATTAGCCAACTCATTAGGGTTTTCTCTTTCTTTCTGGAGTCTTCTATTCTCATCAAGTTCACACGTGGAGGTAAATACCTCCCACAACTACCATAATATTAACACTCCCTCCTAGCTAGGGAGGTATTACAGGTAATGGACTTGAGCACAAAAACATACCATTTGCCCGATAGCATCAATATAGTCATCTAGACTATTTCATGACTAGATCATGAGCATCACCATCACCATCATCTGCATCATCTCTCGAAACCATACTTCATCTGAGTAATTAGACATGATGATGGATAAGTCACTCTCACCATAGAGTAATACAAGAGCCACTCTTATAATCTAGAGGAGTAAATGCTCTAAACCAATTTCCGTCTGGAAAATCTCTGTTCATCATTCGTCTGGATGGTGATTATTTCCAATAAATTGTTGATAGTCTTCAAGGTAGTTAGAACAAAAAATAGAACACAACTGTGTCTATCCATAGTAGTACATAACTACAATCCAGTGGTTCACTACCACACCAAGTAACACACAAGTACTTGATCAACAACGTAAGGTTGCGAACAATGGAACATATCCACCATAGTAGTCCTCATCTACTGTCATACAGTCTTCATAACAAATATCTGATAGCAACCTGCATAGAAACAATGTTATGATATATACTGAATTATTTGGGCCAATCTTTCACTCAAATTTGTGAGTTCTGAAAGAATATCTGCCTCACGAACAATGGAACATATCCACCATAGTAGTCTATATCTACTGTCTTCATAACAAACATCTGATAGAAACCTGCACAGAAACAATGTTATGATATAAACTGATTTTTCTGGGCCAATCTTTCACTCACATCTGTGAGCTCTGAAAGAATATATGCCTCAAAATAGTGGAACATATCCATCACAGTAGTATATCTCTATTGTCTGGAGATAGGTAGTCTCCATAACAATCATCTGATGCCATCCTGCACAAAAAATATTGTTAAAAATAAACTGAATCATTTGGGCCAATCTTTCACTCACGTTTGTGAGATTTGAAAGAATATCTGCCCTCATCAGCAATGGGCTATCTTCCCTATTCTTCTCAAACAAGGAAGAAGGATTGTTTCTGATTTCTGAGCATGGACCATTCCTCACCCTGGGCCATTCTTCCTACACTAATCAAAGTGCACCTTGGACAGAATGTATAAACCCTAAGGAATGTCTGAGTCTGGATCATTCCTCACCCTGGGCCATTCCTCCTACACTAATCAAAGTGTGCCCTGGAGAGAATGTATAAACCCTAAGGAATGTCTGTCGTAGACCATTCCCCACCCTGGGCCATTCCTCCTACACTAATCAAAGTGCAGCCTGGAGAGAATGTGAAAACCCTGAGGAATGTTTGTCCCTGATTGCTGAGCCTGGACCATTCCCCACCCTGGGCCATTCCTCTTACACTAATCAAAGTGAACCCTGGAGAGAATTTATAAACCCTAAGGAATGACTGTCAGGACCATTTCCTCCATTAACCACAAGAGGAAAAGTCTGTCCTGCATCAACCTCGAAAACAAACCATTACTCATGTTAACCACAATGAGAAATCATTGTCCGGCGAGGCGGGTCAGTCTTCTTGAGTAACCCTCAAGAAGAGAGACTTCCCTAGACCACTCCCCATGTTAACCACAATGGGAAGTCATTGTCTATGATACATCAGCAATCATACTACTTTCCATGTTAACCACAATGGAAAGTGACTGTCCGTCAGAAGTCTCAATCCACTTTCCAAACAGGAAAGCATCGTTCCAAGATGGACTATTTTTCAAATTTAAATATGAATGTCTTCAATAATGTTTTCAGTGCTTCCTCCTAACTTGGAGAGTCATTTCTTCCTTATTCAATAAGAAGGAAGTTGTTTCCATGAGCTCTAGCTTGAGTACGCAAACTCTTTCATCTTGGATAGAAGCTTTATCAGAATGTTTGCTTATCTGCTCATCTGTGGAGATATGT
>ML804166.1:95840-122629 GCA_009831015.1 Picea engelmannii | reverse complement strand
GTTGCTTCTACTGAGTTTCTTCATGATAGCTTCCACATGATTTGTATCTTATCTTTTCATGTGTATTATCTAATGATATCCATTTCCATCTTGTTTGTTCTTCCATAGGTATAGTTCTTCTTAGAACACATTATCTTCCAAGATATGTATGGGGACGATGCAAACAAGATATGTACAAGAAATAAGAAGAGTTTTGTTACCTTTTAGAAGAAGAAGTCTTTTCCATCCTTCTTAGTCTTCTTTGTAGGTTCCTTTTCTTCGGCAATCGATGCTTCATGTTTCTCTTTCCTTTTCTTTAGTTCGGGACACTGATTCTTGTAGTGACCGTACTTTTGACAATTGAAGCATTGTACTTTTGAAATGTCTTTCTCTTGATTTGGCTTCCTTCTTGAACCAAACTTCCTTTTGTTCCTGAAGTTCTTGAGTCTTGCTATGAAAGCTTGATCGTCATACTTCTTTTGGGGTTTCTCTTTTGTATTGATCCTTGATTCTTCTTGAGCACAACAAGTTCAAAGTTCTTCAAATGTCAGGTACTCCTTCCTTGTGTTCATTCTTGCGGCAAATGCATCCCACGTCTTAGGAAGACCATTGAGTACTATGTTCACCAATTCATTCTCTAAAGTGATCTCTTCAATAGCTTGTAGTTGATCTCTTAACTGGGATATTCTTACAAAATATGAAGTTATGTTGTCACGAAACTCATTCTTCAGACTCATAACTTGTCCGATGTTTCTGACTGAGAAGAGATTTGTTAGGGCATCGTACATCTTCTTCGATGAGTCAAGGTGGGAGATGTAGGGTATCAAGTGGTCTTTTATGGAATCCAGTATGATACTCATGGCATTGATGTCAACATCTTTGAACTTCTCCATGGCTGCAATGTTTTGCGGTTCCTTCTCTTCTCCTTCTTCAAACTCTAGCTTCACGATCTTTCCTTTCATGATATCCAACACTTTATTATTGGAAAGGATGAGGTCAATCCTTGTCTTCCACGCTCTGAAGTTAGAGGCTCCATCTAACTTGTTCTCAGACAATGGTTCTGTTTTCGGGACCTGAAACTGTGATTGTTAGGAATTGAGAAGAAGAAGCTTTGTGAAAAAATGTTAACCTAGAAGTCTTGTGTGACGATCTGTTCCCTGGTGCACAGTATTCTAATCGATCTAAAATAAAGAGGCCCGATATGAAAGAAAAGAGGTTGGATCTGAAGAAAAGGAACGAGATCTGAACTCTTTGAGCTCCGAGAAAGGTAAAAGTGGGAATTATTGACTCTGTGCTCTGATAAAGGTAAGAGTAGTTAAAAGTTTTAGATCTGGAGGCTTTGTTCTCTGTAGAAGTAAGATAAGTGGAAATTTTGTTTCTAAGGTATGGATCTAGGTATGTTTAATATATTTTATCCTAGTTTGAAAACTAGGGCACTGATAGATGAAAAAAGGCTCGATGTGTGTAGATCTGATAAGAATAGTGATAGATATTTTATACCTATTCATAGAAAGAATGTTTGGACTAACAAATGGATGCAGGATCTTAGAAATAACTTTTTGTAGATTAACTACCATTATCCTAGTGTGCAGTATAGAAGAAGTTGGGGATCGTTTAAAAGAAAGAGAGGAGTGACCCTCTATTACAGTTGCAGAAGACCTGAACATCTTGCTAAGGAATTCCCTGGTAGAGGACCTAGTTGTCTTTGTTGCAAAGCTATGGACCATGAAGTATTGGGTTTCCCTAGAATGATCACTAGGCTGGAAGAAATGATTCTGAATCAGGAAAACCCTAAGGCAGATCCAGAAGAGGTAGAACTCCAACAAGAATCAAAGAGGGTATTGATACAAATGAAAGAGACCCTGAATGACCACCGATATGTTAGACTATCAGAGATTTTCAAAGAAAAAGAATGCATTGAAGAAAGAATGTGAGACTTCAAAATTGACTCTATCCTTGATGAAGAGACACAAGTGAACATTATGCCAGAAAGAACTTGGGAAGTTATAGGGAAGCCTGCTATGATCACTTCATTAGGAGGAATAGGACTATTTAGAGGAAAATTGATGATGTTATGTGGAAAGATCGCTCAGATACCTATGACAGTCAATGGAACTTCGACAAAGGAAGATTTTGAGATTATTAAATTCATTGAAGACAACGCCCCATTTACCATGTTACTAGGAAAATCTTGGATTGATAAAGATCAAGCTAGAAAGAAGGAAGAAGAAGAAGTCGTAGAACATAAGAGACAAGAGTTAAAAGATTTCATGACCCGAAAGATTTCACAGTTGATTGAAGAACAGGAGAACAAATCAAAGCTACCTGACTCTAGAATCCTAGATGTCAAAGCTACAGGAACATCAGAAGACATACAAAAGGCTGAAATTTCTACCCTAGATAAAGAAGGAGTTACACACCTGAACCCTAGGAGAGGATCTCAGTAGCGTGAAGTGACTATGCCCAATAAAAATAAGAATCAGAATGGGAAAAGAAACACTGAGACGAAGCTCACGGGGAAAAAGGCTAGGAAGATAAGTAAGAAGAAGGACAAGATTGAGAAGTTACAGCAGGGTCCAGAGGATCCCTCTCAGAAAGAAACTTTGCAAAATTAGAGCTTCGCTGGGATATCAAAATAATGATGTCTGCCACTTCGCTATGGTGAAGAAATATAGCCGTTGGAAGCTGATATATTTGTTCGACTGTTGCTTCGAACGACTGAAAGAGCATTTATGATTCGCCACCAGACCGTTGGACCGCACCATAATGGACATAAGAAGAGTTCATGAGGCTCATAACCATTGGAAGTAAATCATTGCCAAGATTTCCTATTTATCTCGTCATGCCATGAACGAAGAACACTTTTTCCACATGAGAATTTGAAGATCGTAGATTAGCCTTTGTATACAGTGCTCATTGCGCTCTTGTTGTTCACTCTAGTGCAGTGTCTAAGACTGTCATGAACCCGATTATTTTATTTTGAGCATGTATGCCTGACGAGCTTACCGCTACCGAAGAATCTGTAACATAAGTTCTCCTTGAGCTAAGAACTGAGAGATTCATGTTGAAGCGAGGGTTATCCACAGGAATACGGGCATCATCCACGAGAGGACTGGCAGCCTCTACATCCACTACTCGCGTCGGTCCGTCCCGACCAGCTGATGAGAAACGTACTAAACACAAAGATGACCTCGCCAATGCCAAGCTGATGTTGAGCATTCTACCTGACTATCTACCCCCTCTGAGCGACGCCATAAACCTTGACAGTGTACCTCGAGAGTTCGAATATGCCTTGATCATTATGTACCTTTCGAAAGGGGTGTGTGTAGTTCGCGCTGACCAGGATAAGCTCGCAGCACTGAAATTTAGTGACTTCAACCTTGGAGTATGGAAATCTTACAACATGCTTGCCCCACATAAGTACTTGACCAGGACCAAAGGCAAGAATTCAAAGATTATCCCACAACTATGGACCCAAAACCTCGCGCAGTCCACATTGTGATGAAGATCCCGCACTTCGAACGACACTAGGAAGTAAACACATGCGTGAAATTGTTGTTGTCCTGCTACCACAAAGGATACTTATGGTTGAATTGTCGCATCACTATGGATCTGACCTTGATGAATCGGATCATAGGGCTGAGCATGCAGGGCCCTGACCCACAAGAGTTTTACCCTGGAAAGACCTCAGACCGAGCATTATCGCAGATAATCAAAGAGACTTATGGAGATGTAGAGTAGGGTACGCGAGGCTACAAGGTAGCCTCTATCCAGAGTGACACAGTGTGCCTTGCATGTCAGTTGATCGCAGACAAGCTAGTTCACAAGAACCAACCCACCCAAGTAACTGGATTCATTGTTGACCTTGCCGGGAAGTGCGAAGAAGGACTACAGATGAATTGGGCACAGTATCTCGTGAACCAGCTAGAGATTGATTGCAGAGGAGCGCAAGACCAAGGATATGAGTTCCACTTCAGCTGGCTTCTCATATTGATATCTTTCATTGCATGGGAGATGTCGAAAGGTGCGACCTTCCCAGACATCGAGCCCTTTGAACCTTTGGCTACGAAGTTCAGTACCTTGTGGTACTCATGTGATATGCACAAGAAATGGAAATCCAATGTCGTCTTCCACACATACTACAATCAATTGAAGATCGCAATCCAGTCTACACCATGCATCACTCCAAACACCCTCTATAGGTTTCGGCCCCTAATGAAGTTCAACACAAACATACACTTTATATACATCACAACGCATGCTGACGAGCACAAGTAGCAGTTACATTCCTACTATAAGTTAACAGAAGAAGACTTGGAATAAATCACCAAGGAGTGGTCGACAGACCTCCCCATCACAACAAACCTCTTAGATATTTCTGATAGAGACAGTCCAGAACCTGTGCATGATACCCCTGGACCAAGCGAGACCAAGAAAGATGAGTAAGTTCAAGATCTCAACAGTACTTCTGTGAAGACTACTTCAATCTCACTTGAGCAGGGAGGTGATGGTGGAGAGCTAGATAACACAGAAGTCGAGAAAAATAAAGGTGAAGTTACACCGCCTAGAAAGGAAGAGGATCCATCCAAGAAAAGAAAGGTTACCCCACCAAAGCCTTCATCCAGGAAGAAATCTAAGGCAACCATAACCAAGTTTGAGATTGTTCTCACTCCAGACAACTTCGACTTCATAATCGCTGCACTGAACGATACTTCGCTAGAGATATCTAGAAAATAAGGAAGCCAAGCAAGAGGAAGTGTTCAGTTGCATCAGGGATGAACTTCAAGGAGTACAACAAGCAATACAGTCTAGCTGCACAGTTTCCACTACGCCCTTGCCATCAGGAATGCCAGAATTAGGTGATGAGCCAACCCAACTACATCAGATTGCTGATACAGTCGAAGCTCGACTTAAACGAGCTCAAGAAGAGACATCACAAGCCACCCAAGCTTTAGCGCAAGTATAGAAAGACCTTGAGGACCACATAAGTACTGCAGAAAAGGAAAATCTCACTCTACAAGAAAAATGGGATGAAGAGAAAGAATCATCTCTACAGAAAAACAAGGAACAATTGCTCGCAGAGAAACTCAAAGTACGGGAAAGGGTTCACAGTGCACTTCACTCTATGACGGTCATAGAAGTGAAAACTGAGGAACGATTCCCATAGTAGGTGGCGCAACTCGAAGAAGTAATCCAACAACGCATCGCAGATCTGGTACTTCATATCGTACCCGATACTCCTCAATAAATCAAAGACCTAAGGGAGGCAACTGCTCGCAGCGCAGTTGGCATAATGAAATCCCTTGCCTTGGAGTGCAAGAAACTAAGCTCCAGGAGTGCTCAGACATATGAAAACCTTACAGAAAATCTAGAGTTACAGGTGATAGAGTCACAACTCCTAGAAGCAAAGAAACACGTAGATACGCTACAAGCACAAGCTGAAAGCCTTAACACCAGTTGAAAGAATGAAGATGTTTCCAGAGCAGTGCATGGCCTAGCAACAGATCCACATGATCCGGAGCAAAGTGATGGAAGTCTCTCAACAACTTCAACCAGTGCAAGAGAAGGCATGCCAACTGCTCACTGAAGTTGGAAGCTAAAGAGCCAAGCTAGAACATGTTGTCATCATAGCAGAACAATGCCTAGAAGGCCAGTCAATGATGCACTCATCCAGGAGTTCACTGAGCAAGAGGTTGTAGCATTGCAACAAGTCGAAGTAGCTCGAGCCAAACTCGAGGCATTCGAGGCAGAATTGTTCAGACTAGAGTGACTCAGGACGAGTCACAGGTGAGTGTTGGGGGCCTGTTGGCCCTTGACCAAGTTTTGGGAGCACCTGGTCATATTAGACCATTTTTGGGACTTCGACAGCCTGTCAAAGATGGAGCGCCAGACGAAGCGGAGATTGCAGAATCTCGACCCACTTTTGGGTCCCTTTTTGGGTTTTGGGAATATGTAATGGGAAAGGGATGTCGGCCCGTGGGTTTACCGACACTTAGTCCCATTTTGTATGTATAAATAGAAGGATGGGAAAATGTAAGAAGAAGAAGTAGAGAAGAATATTGTATCTATGTGATATAGGGTAAGTTCCAAGGGGGGATCTTGTGATCAAGATTTTTGTGCATTCTGTATAGACTTGCAGAGCTTAGTGAAAGTCCCTGTGTGAAGGTAGAGAAGACTTCGTGTTGAAAGGAAAGGAAGAAATATTTAGCAAGATGAGCAGATCTTTTGTGCTATGCGAAGTAAGGATTTCTAAGGCTCTGTTCTTGTAACCATTTGGCCGATAATAATAAAGAATAAGAGTTGGTGGACGTAGCCCCAGGGTGGGGGTGAACCACATAAATCCTGTGTTGTCCACTTTGTGCCTTGTTCTGTTGCATTGATGTGATTATTTGCTAAGTGCTTTGAGATGAGTAGATAGATCTGCTATATATGCTTATGATTAATGCTTATGATATGTAGAATGTTAGGTTTTGATCCACATGTATATGCTAAGTGCTTGACCTCTTAGATATGAATACTCTGTGGATGATACGTGATCAAACAATCTAGTTCATTGTGAATGCTGCGAAGTTTTGTTGTATCTATGAAGTGATTAGTGATTGCATCTTAAAGATCCAACAATGTTGAGTGTTATATTAAGTAAGGAATCATAGATACGTGTCCCAACTAAGGTTGCAGACACTTGAGTCTTGCAACCACCCCTACCTCTACCTCGGGTGAGACTTCATCTGCTTCTCAAGTGTTTCCGAAAAGGTCGGTAGTTAGGGTTTTTTTGGTGCACTGTTGTAGCGTTGAACTTCGGGTCTACCCCTGTGCCAACAACTACTAACCCGAATCCTTTCTCCTTGCAGAAAGACGAGGAGGATCCTGTTCTAGAGCCTGTATGGGCCACCCAATCATCATGTTAGCATGATTTCCTCGACGATACTTTGCCTTCATATGAAGACATCTTAGAGGCCATGTATGATCCTGATAAGCCTTGGGACTTCATGCATGATCGCTCTTATTTCCTCCCAGAGCTTGTTAGGATCAAACATGATGACTTTAGATCTATATTTAGTGAGATGGTCGGTCACACCGTGGTTCCACTAGATACACATGGTATTTATGTCGAAGGAAACATGACATATATTTGTCCTACTGTCATGATCGACATCTCTTGAATTTCTGGAAAAATTGAGAACGTATATATCTGTGGGGATTGTTCACCTGGAGAAATTCGGATCTACACCAATCTCTTCAAATAATTTCATGATGTATTCTCTTGGTCATACGAAGAGATTCTAGGGATTGACCCCAACATTGTTGAACATGAGATCAAGACTTATCCAGATGATAGACCTGTTTGACAACATCTTGTAGATATCAATCCTGTTAAATTTGGCAGCATCGACAATCATTCTCCAATGAGAGGCCATATGGGCCACCCTGAGGCTAGCCAGGGAGATTTGGAGAATCAACCAGTCTTGTGAGGTATTGACAAAATCCAGGGGGAACATACAACCTCTGTGAGTCAAACCAAAAGTCAGGACGAATGAGATGTTATGTGAGTCTAATGAAAAAGTCAAGGGGAACGTACAACCTCTGTGAGCATAGATAGTCTAGTGCAAAAGTTAGGGGGAACGTACAACCTTTGTGAGCATAGACAAACTAGTGCAAAATTCAGGGGGAACATACAACCTCTGTGAGCCTAGTCAAAACTTGTGAGCCATGAGGAGAAGTCAAGGCATCTAGCCAAAGTTAGGTTGAATATAAAATTCCTATGATCTAGAAACAAACGATATTCCTAATATTGCAAATGATGTAATTGTATTGATCTAGTGTGTTGGAACGTGTAAACATTATCCGCCATGAAGAGAATTTTGAATTGCCTTGTCAAGAGTTGTATCTAGAGTCTTAAGTATAGTTCTATTTTAGAACTAAAGTGTAATGTTGAGTTGCAACTAAGTCTTGAGTCTAGTTCTATTTTAGTAATGTTGAGTTGCAACTAAAGTCTTGAGTCTAGTTCTATTTTTAGAACTAAAGTGTAATGTTGAGTTGCAACTAAAGTCTTGAGTCTAGTTCTATTTTTAGAACTAAAGTGTAATGTTGAGTTGCAACTAAAGTCTCGAGTCTAGTTCTATTTTAGAACTAGAGTGTAATGTTGAGTTGCAACTAAAGGTTTAAGTCTAATTCTAAGTTCGAACTAAAGCATGTCAATCTCAAGTCTAGTTCTAAGTTCGAACTAAAGTCTAAAGCTGAGTTGTAACCAATATTAAGTCTAGTTCTAAGTTAGAACTAAAGAATGAAGTTGATTTATGTTTAATGCATGGAATCAGGTTACTATTTCGAGCTTCCCCTCTACCCCTCTTCAGCCTGTATAAGAAGAGGTCAAATCCTCTCTTCAACACACTTCTTCAAAATAGTTTTTGCAATACAGTTCTGCAACACAGTTTTCATATGTAGGTTGAGAGTGAAGTAATAGAGGAGCACATCAATGATAAAGAGGAGCATATCAGAGGTGTATTTCAGCAAGGTCTTTTAATTCTTTGTCAGGTCAGAGTCATCTTGGCAAACTCTTTGAGAGAAGAACATTCATGGTGGATTTTTGTAAGAGATATTACATTATTAATGCAATAAAAGAATATTGTTTGTTGTGGTTTTTCTCCCTGTACAGGGTTTTGCCAGGCTATATGTGTTGTTGATGTGCATGTTTACTTATCTGCATAGTTATTGCTATTCGATTATGATTTGGAATTGTTGAAGTGTATTAAGCTGGAATCAAAGTATTGAAGAAAATAAAAGAATTAATCCGCATAAGAAATCAAGCTCATAATTTAACATGGTATAAGAGCTTAGGGTGTGTTAAACGTGTTGAAGTGAAGCAACAGGTACACACAGATCCAATCAAGCTTGATTAAGTTTCCAGTGTGATGACCATGCCATCCTCCATTTCAGTTAGGTTAGAGGATAAGCTCAAAGGAGCTACCAACTTTAATATGTGGAAGCTTTGTATAACAAATATCTTGCAAGAGCATGATCTTGAGCAGTATGTGACCACAATGGTGGAGGAACCAATGAATAATGCTGGAAGAATGGCCTTCAGGAAGAGTCAAGCAAAGGCCAAGAGAATCATCTTTGACTCATTCAAAGATACTATAATTCCTGCAATGACTTCGTTGATGATTGCCAAGGACTGTATGAATACCTTGGTGAATTTGTATGAGAAACATGCTCCAAGTCAGAAGAGGACACTTAAGCACAAGCTTAAGTATTTGAAGATGGATAAAGGTGAATCAATGGCATCCTTTTGTTCTAGGATAGCCCAGATCAGAGATCATCTTTTGGTCACAGGGGTGACAGTGGATGATGATGATTTAGTGCAGGCCATTTTTGACGGTCTTCCTTCTTCATGGGATACCTTCGTATCGAGTGTAAGTGGGAGAGATATTCAACCCACGTTTGAGATATTATGGCATGATTGCCTCCATGAGGAGATTCGCACAGCTACCGGGAGCGAGCCAATGAAAGAAGAGCACTCATCTTTAGCATCAAGATTCAAGGGAAAGAAGAAAGACACTTTCTAGAAAGGCTCTCAGTGGAAGCCAAACACCAAAGGTACATTCAAAGGAAAGAATATTGATACATCTAATATTAAATTATTTAGTTGTAATAAGTTGGGTCATTTTTCTAAAGATTTTTGGTTTAGAAAGAAATATCCTAGGAAAGGGAAACATCATGCCTCAACTGCTGAGGATGATGAATCCAAAAGAAATTAAAAAAGTCATTCTAATGAGAAAGAAAATAGGAAAGACTATTATTTGGTTTCTGCCTTATCCAGTTCATTTTCCACGGGGCTAAAAACTTGGTTAGTAGACAATGGTGCATCAAAGCACATGATAGGGTACAAGGATATCCTCTCAGATTTTGAGACAATATCTCTTATAGAGTAGGTCAATCTTGGGGATGAAAAATGTTACAAGATAGAGGGAGTAGGCTCTATCTCCTTCAGATTGGAATCTGGGGCTAGAATTCATGTTGATGAAGTACTCTATGTTCTAGGGCTCAAGAAGAATCTACTATCAGTTGCAACCCTTGAGGAAAAGGGATATTGGGTGATCTTCAAGGACAGGAAGGCACTACTATGGGCTAAAGGTATCCACTTAAGTACAACATAACCCATTGGAACTCGTAGTGGAGGGTTGTACATCGTGTCAGGATAGTCAGTCCATGCATTGGCTCATGATGCGACTAGCTCCAGCGAGTTGTGGCACAAAAGACTTGGACATATTCATTACAAAGCTCTTCCAGATATACAAAACATGGTATGTGGCATGCCCTCTATTTCTCTTAGTCAAAATGAAATTTGTAAAGGATGCATGCTAGGTAAAAATATAAATAAATCATTTCCTAGTAGTGACAACATAGCTCAGGGCATATTAGATCTGGTTCATTCTGATGTATGTGGTCCCATGTCATCTCCCTCACTCAATTGTTGTTTGTATTATGTCATTTTTATTGATGATTACTCAAGAAAATGTTGGATATATTTTCTTAAAGCTAAAAGTGACACATTTGATAAATTCAAAGAGTATAAAGCCTTTATTGAAAAGCAGACAGGGAAACATATCAGAATCCTTAGAACAGACAATGGAGGAGAGTTTGAATCTCTTCAGTTTGAGGATTTCTGCAAGTCRGCAGGAATCAAGAGACAGTTGACCGTGCCATATAACCCTCAACAAAATGGTGTTATTGATAGGAAAAACATGACTATTTGTGAGGCAGTGAAAGCAATTATGTTTGACCAGGATCTTCCTAATTCTTTATGGGCAGAAGCTACCTCCAATGCCGTGTATATTCAGAACAGGTGTCCACATGCTATTTTGAAGGAAAATACTCTTGAAGAGGTCTTCTCAAGGATCAAACCTGAAGTAGGGCATCTAAGGATATTTGGATGTCCTGTGTATATTCATGTCCCTAAGGAAAAGAGGACAAAGATGGAACCCTCAGGAAAGAAAGGGGTTTTTGTGGGGTACAATGAGAACTCCAAGGCTTATAGGATTTATGTACCAGGTCAGAGGCAAATAGAGGTAAGCAGAGATGTGACTTTCCACGAGGAAGCCACATTTAATAAATCTAGAGAGCTTCAACAGGTTTCAGAAGAAGTTAAGCTAGCTTCACCCTCTTTTGAAAATGAAAAGTCGGATGATCAGAGGGAGGAACCTTGTGAAGGGCCAAGTAATGAGCCCCTAGAACCCGCTAAAGTGTTAGAAAAAACTATTGAAGAACCTCCAACCAAAAGGAATCCAGGGTGGCTTAAAGAAATAGTGCGGGAAGCATAAATGATAGTTTCTCCCAAAGGAACTTTCAGGGAAAGGAAGAGGCATAATAGGTTTGGAGGCTATGTTGCACTGATGAGAAACATTAGTGATGTCGAACCTTCTTCATTTGAAGAAGCAGATAAATTACAAGTATTGAAGGATTCCATGCTTGAAGAATACATGTCTATTATAAAGAACAATGTTTGGGACATTGTGTCAAGGCCAAAAGACAAATCAATGGTTTCTTCCAAATGGATCTATAAGATCAAGCATGCAGTTGATGGAAGTGTGTAAAATTTCAAAGCAATATTTGTAGCCAGAGGCTTTACTTAGAAAGAAGGAATCGACTACGAAGATACTTTTTCTCCTGTAGCCAGGTATACCTCCATTCAAGCTATTATTTCTTTAGCTTCCATACTTGGTTGGAAGATACATCAGATGGATGTAAAAACGACATTCTTGAATGGAAAGATTGAACAGGAGGTCTTTGTGGAACAACCAGATGGTTTTATACTGCATAACAAAGGAACTCATGTATGCAAGATAAGGAATGCCTTATATGGTCTTAAGCAGGCTCCCAGAGTTTGGTATGACAGGATTGATGGCTTTCTTAAAAGCCCAGGCTTTCAGAAAAGTGATGCTGATGCAAATCTATACTTCAAGGTAAGAGGTAACCAACCTGTTATACTAATCCTATATGTTGATGATCTCTTTCTAACAGGAGATGAAGGGATAATAGCCTGGTGTAAGAGGGAGCTAACCTCAGAATTCGAGATGAAAGACTTAGGCTTGATGCATTACTTCCTAGGATTGGAAGTGTGGCAAAGACATGGAGAGATATTTTTGGCACAAGGAAAATACACAGTGGATGTACTAAAGAGATATTTTTGGTATGATGGATTACAAATCCATGTCTACTTCGATGGATACCAACCTGAGGAAGATGCATGATTCTGATACAAGTTCAGATTTGGTGGATCCCACCATGTATAGGCAACTGATTGGATCATTGATGTACATTATCCACACTAGGCCAGATATATGCTATGCAGTGATTGCAATGAGTCAGGTCATGACTGAACTGAGACAGAGACATTGGGTGGAAGCAAAGCACATCTTGAGATATATCAGAGGGACCATTACTTATGGTCTAAGATATACATCCAATGGTGGTTTATTTCTGCATGGGTATGCAGATGCTGACTGGGCAGGAAGCCCAGTGGATCGGAAAAGTTCTTCCGGATACTACTTCAGTTTAGGATCCGCTATGATCTCTTGGTCAAGCCAGAAGTAGGGATCCATTTCACAGAGTACAACAAAGGTTGAGTACATTGCAACAAATGATGCTAGCAAGGAAGCAATATGGCTCAAAAAAATGGTTTCTGGGTTGTTTGATGACAAGCTTGAGACAACAGTGGTTCACTGTGATAATCAAAGTTGCATAAAATTAACAGAGAACCCGATATTTCACGATAGGTCAAAAAATATTGACATGAAGTATCACTACATCCAAGACTTAGTCCAGAGAAAAACTGTAAAGTTACAGTATATAGCCACGAGCAAGCAGATAGCTGATATCCTGACCAAGCCTCTGACCTCGAGATAGTTTGTGCAACTGAGAGGCAATCTTGGTGTGGCTGAGAATGACTCCCTCGCTGAGAGGGAGTGTTAAATTTGGCAGCATTGATAGTCATTCTCCAATGAGAGGCCATATAGTCCACCTTGAGGCTAGCCAGGGAGATTTGGAGAATCAACCAGTCTTGTGAGGTATTGACAAAATCTAGGGGGAACATACAACCTCTGTGAGTCAAACCAAAAGTCAGGACGAACGAGATGCTATGTGAGTCTAATGCAAAATTCAGGAGGAACGTACAACCTCTGTGAGCATAGAAAGTCTAGTGCAAAAGTCAGGGGGAACATACAGCCTCTGTGAGCATAGACAGACTAGTGCAAAAGTCAGGTGGAATATACAACCTCTTTGAGCCTAGTCAAACCTTGTGAGCCATGAGCAAAATTCAAGGGATCTAGCCAAAGTTAGGTTGAATATAAAATTCCTATGAGATAGAAACAAACGATATTCCTAATATTGCAAATGATGTAATTGTATTGATCTAGTGTGTTGGCACGTGTAAACATTATCCACTATGAAGAGAATTTCGAATTTCCTTGTCAAGAGTTGTATATAGAGTCTGAAGTCTAGTTCTATTTTAGAACTAAAGTGTAATGTTGAGTTGCAACTAAAGTCTTGAGTCTAGTTCTATTTTTAGAACTAAAGTGTAATGTTGAGTTGCAACTAAAGTCTTGAGTCTAGTTATATTTTAGAAATAAAGTGTAATGTTGAGTTGCAACTAAAGTCTTAAGTCTAGTTCTAAGTTAGAACTAAAGCATATCAGTCTCAAGTCTAGTTCTAAGTTCGAACTAAAGTGTAAAGCTGAGTTGTAACCAATCTTAAGTCTAGTTCTAAGTTAGAACTAAAGAATGAAGCTAAGTTATGTTTAATACATGCAATCAGGTTACTATTTCCAGCTTCCCATCTACCCCTCTTCAGCCTATATAAGAAGAGGTCAAATCCTCTCTTCAACACACTTCTTCAAGACAATTTTTGCAATACATTTCTGCAACACTGTTTTCATATGCAGGTTGAGGGTGAAGTAATAGAGGAGCACATCAGTGATAAAGAGGAGCATATCAGAGGTGTATTTCAGTAAGGTATTTTAAGTCTTTGTCAGGTCAGAGTCATATTGGTAAGCTCTTTGAGAGAAGAAAATTCATGGTGGATATTTGTAAGAGATCTTACATTATTAATGCAATAAAGGAATATTTTTTGCTGGGGTTTTTCTCCCTGTACAAGGTTTCCCCAGGGTATATGTGTTGTTGATGTGCATGTTTACTTATCTACATAGTTATTGCTATTCAATTATGATTTGGAATTGTTGAAGTGTATTAAGCTTGGATCAAAGTATTGAAGAAAATAAAAGAATTAATCCACATAAGAAATCAAGATCATAATTTAACAAATCCTAGGAAGGCCCCTTCTATTAAGGAAGAGGTAGATAAGCTACTTAATGTTGGTTTCATATACCTGGTTCCCTTGACTGAATGGGTGTCCAACCCCATTACTGTGAATAAGAAACAAGGAACCATTCACGTATGTATGGATTTTCGAGACATGAACAAGGCTTGTCCTAAAGATAACTTCTCAACTCCTTTCATTGACCAGATTCTTGATGAGTGTGTGGGAAGACAAGTTTTTCCTTTTATGGACATATTTTCAGGGTATAATCAAATTCAAATAAAACCCAAGGATCAACATAAGACGATGTTTATTTTTCCTTGGGGTACTTTTTCATATCGGAAAATTCCTTTTGGCCTTAAAAACGTCGGAGAAACCTTCCAACACGCCATGACCTTTTCTTTTCATGATCTCAAACATATTGTTGAATCTTACCTCGATGATATTGCTACTCACTCTCGCAAGAGAGTAGATCAATCCACTCACCTTCGATTAGTATTTGAGAGATGTCATTACTATCACATTCAGTTAAACCCTCACAAGTGCATCTTTTACGTTAGGTCTGGCCGTCTTTTAGGATTCTTAGTATCTAAACGTGGGATCATAGTAGATCCTATGAAAGTTGAGACAATACATTGATTTCCTCCCCCACACAACATTCGAAAACTTCAAGGTTTACATAGGAAGGCTAATTTTGTATGTCGGTTTGTAGTGAACTATGCTAATTTAAATAAGGATTTCATGCATCTTTTGAAGAAATATACTTTGTTTATATGGGATGAGTGAGCCCAGGAATATTTCGATGCTCTTAAGAAATCCTTGGTATCGTCACCTCTGTTGGAGCCTCCATACTACAATAGAGACTATATGCTTTATATCGTCCCGTCTGAAGGGACAGTTGGTATGGTTCTGGTTCAGGAGGACGATGAGATACATGAGCACATTGTCTACTATCTTAGTTGAAACATTTTCAGTCCTGAACTTAAATACTCTCACGTAGAGAAACTATCCTTGGCCACCGTACATGCAGTTCAAAGATTACAGAATTATATATTACTTTGAAAAACTACCATTGTCACAGATATCAATCCATTTCAATATGTCCTCACCAAGCGTATCATAGGGGGGAAATAAAATAAGTGGATTATTATTTTTCAAGAATTTGATCTCAATTTCGCTTCGGTGAAGTCTAAGATATCGTTATTTTTTTCGAGTTGATATCAGACTTCCCTTGACTAGATGAGGAAATTTTTCATGATGATTCATTCACGGATGAACATATATTCCTTATATCATCTTTAGACCCCTGGTATGGATACATTCTAATTTATCTTCAAACCTTGAAGTTATCCCAACATTTGTCGAGAGACGATCGACGAAGTATACGTCATCGAGCTAAAAATTACCTTATCATCAGTGACACATTGTATCGTCGAGGCATATATAATATTTTGCATCATTGCATGACTCACGAGGAAGCTGAGTCAGTTCTAAATGACTGTTATAGTGGGGCTTGTGGTGGTAATTTATCTGGGCTTGCGACAGACAAAAAAATATTGTGAGCCAATTAGTTTTGGCCATCAATTTTTAAAGATTGTGTTGAAGTGGTCAATAAGTGTCACCCTTGCCAGGTGTTACCTCAGAAAATGTGCTCGCACCCAGGCCCTCTTCACCTAGTCATCACCTTCGGTCCCTTCACCAACTAGGGGGTAGATTTTATGGACTATAACCTATCTTCGGCTAAAGGGCATCACCATATCATTGTGGTCGTGGATTAATTCACTAAATGGGCAGAGGCCATGCCTACCGTTAAACATGATGCTAAGACTACAACATTCTTCGTATTCAACCAAATTATAGCCTGGCTTAGAATCCCAAAAGAGATTTTCATTGATCATGGAAGTCACTTTCAGAATGAAACGATGAAGGAGTTAGCATCAAAACTGGGTTTTAAGCATGGTTGTTCTTCCCCTTATTATCCCTAGGAAAATGGACAAGTAGAGGCGGTGAATAAATCTCTCATCTTGCAAAAAACTTTCAGCCAAAGTAAATATGACTGGCATCTGATGCTTTAACCTATGATTTGGGCATATCGAGCCTCGATAAGTACTTCCATTGGTTTTTCTCCTCTTCAGTTAGTACATGGAATGGAATTGATTCTTCCGATTGAATGCAAAATCCCTTCCCTCAAACTGGAAATTGAGATCCTACCTGACACATCCGATATTGAAGAACGCCTCGTACACCTAGAACGTCTCAATGAAAAATGTCGAGATGCCTCTATGGCTATCAAATCAAATAAATGATGTGTTAAGGTTCAGTATGATAGGTCTGTCTGTGCTCGACAGTATGTTGAGGCTGGCTTGGTTCTCTTATATGATCAATCTAAAGAACCACTAGGGGTAGGCAAGTTCAACCCCATGTGGCACAGTCCTTATATCGTGTGACGTGTCTTAGAGAAAGGATCCTATGAATTGGAAGATTATGAAGGGAATGTGTTGGATGAGCCTAGAAATGGGCTCTACCTTAAAAGGTATTACACTTGAGCCCTCACGCTTGGGCGTAATTTTTTGTATACTAATGTATCTTAGTGTATATATATCTTTTCCTTTGTGTCATTGGCTTACTTATCAAGTTTTCCCTTGGTTGGAAGATGTCAATGGAGTATTCAATTTACTTAGGATTCACAGATGTCATTCATCATACACGGAACACGGCTTCTGTCGCTCGGGTCATTTACTCACCCGAGGGCCAAATGGTGTCTTCAAGTAGCATTCATCTAGATCCATCAACGAATAATGTGGCTGAGTATAGAGTTATTATAGAACTATTACGCGATGCCATTTCACATGCTGTTCAATATTTAGAGGTTCTCCTGGACTCCCAGTTAGTCGTATGTCAGTTAAACGACAATCACCATGTGCGAGACCCTACTCTACTCTGACGATTCCTACAGGTATGACTTTTGGAACGATACTTTGATTTTCTTACTTATAATCACATACCTAGAAATTGTAACCATGTATTTGATGCATATGCTGATTATTTTTAGATTGGAATTTTTCACATAACTAAGAAAAGAGAACACATTCATGCATGTACACATTGTAACATGTATAAGTAAAGCCGAAGAACAATTATTTATATATATATTTCATCTTTTCAAAAATATGGTATCATAGTACAAAATGGGGCTCACACCCTCAAAATACATATATGGTCGATATATAATATGACCATGACATCTACACATGTGGCGCCAGATGCATATCATGATAGCACACTATGGAGTCTGCGAGACATCGAAAGAGTCACACCCATGCACGGGGTACACCCACCACCTATCATTGCATAGCCTCTAACAAATCCTCCTCTTGAACCATAGGAATCCTATGCGTCAATCGAGACAAGTTCCCCTGCGCATTATGAAACACTCTCTCTTCATCTCCTCCCGTGTGCTCATCTCCCTGTTTCCTCCACCGATGTCATAGGAATCCATTTGGTCGTCATGGACCTACATCTGTGTGACAAATAAATTGTTAATACTTGATACCATGCACAAATATTTGCGTTTTTTTATTCTTTTTGAAAAAACACAAAAAATGAGATATACAAAAACATTTTTTACCAATATCACCATATGCGGAACTTGGTGGAAAATTCATATATGGATCCCCTCTATAATCGATCTCAGCATAGGATTAGTCGTCAATGACTATGCCCTATTGACGCCACCAGAAAAAAAACTCATCATTATAGGGGGTTGGCACCCTACCACCTCCTAACTGCCTCATCACATTGGTCCATTGTGACATGGATGGATCGCGCGGTTCATGTGGAATAATATCTACTATAGGGATCAATCCTGGAATCCGCTCAAAGAAAAAACTACATAAAATGTATGCAAATCTGAAATTTCTCTTTTTCCCTTGTTTGCAATCCATCAACTGGCTCTTCATGTTAGCCAACAGTGAGGTACACAAATCATAAACAATGGGTCCTAAACACTCCAACGCATAGAACATGAGTGGCCTTGATGCCTGGTGCAACGAGGCTGACGCTGAAATTCATGTAAGTACAAGTACGATGATCTTTAAGCTCAGGTTCTTGATTGCCCTGATTGGGAGTTGGCTCCCTACTTTATCTGTGCTTGCAACACAGTGTGTAATATCCCCCGGTAGTTCCCCATTTATATTATGAATTGTAATCATGTTTTGTAGGATGGTGAGTCGAGTTATAATAATCTAGGAGGCTTATGTGGTGATTAGGCCAGAGATCCTAGGATGCTAAGGCCAGGAGCCTATTTTGTATATGTAATTATACAAAATCATTAATAAAAATATGCACATCGTTGCGTGTAGACTGACCACAAAGAAAGAGTGATGGAGGAATAAGCTTCCACAAGGCTGGGCAAGGGAGGGGGCTAAGTGTTTGGGCCTAGGGGCTAAGCTATGGGGATTATCTCTAAAGGAATAATATTTTAATATTAATTCCTGAAGGCTAAGGTGGACATGTTGAGTGTTGTCCTAAGTTCCTGGAAAAGGAACGTATGCTAAGTGGAGTGCATGCAACTGCAGGAAGACAAGTGTTAACCTGGGCGCATGAAGTTATATCTAGGAAATACAACGTTGTTGGGTTCTCTTCCCATTCTATCATCCTCTGCCTGAGTTCGCTGGGATTGAGGGATGTCTGAACCGATTTTTCCTCTGCGTCTCCATTTTCATACCCGCGCACAGTGAAGGAAACCCTCACGGGAAGCTGGTTCATTCTGTCCATTCTTCCATCCGAGAGTCAGAACCTGAAACCTTTGTGAACGACCTCTACTTAATTTTCCTATCACGCAATCCTGAAAACCAGAACCAAAAGTCAACTGGTGTATTCCTATGAATTCTGTGGCCTCTGTATTCCTCCTTTGCAATGTGCACACACGCACTTGAGACCTAAAATCCGTCACCTGAGTCATTCTGTGAAGCTTCCATACTCCGCCTAAGTTCACTGGAATCGTTCCCGAGAACCATTTTGTCTCTACACTAGACCTCTACATATCCACGCACCTCTGAAGCTGACCTGCATCTTCTGTGAAACCTAAGAAATTTTCTATGCCGAGTGTGTTATAATTGTGGGATTTTGTGGCCACACAATCCCTTGGCTGAGTGTGATTGGCTACCATCATCCATTTCTTGTTGAGCCTTGTTGTCCTCCTTGTGCTGGAACGGAGCTGACGAAGCAGGTTGTCAAGCCTGTGTGCAACACTCTCTCCAGGTGAGAGAGGTGGTTGTGGTTGAATAAGCGGGTTTTCAGGCCTGTGAGTGACTCTCTCTAGGTGAGAGAGTGCATGGAGGAAGTGAGAACTCCTAGAAGGAGTCATGTAGCTGCCACAGAGCTCGAAGAATTCTGGTTCGGTCTGTTGTTGAAGCCCAAGGCAAGGGAGGTTTAGCAGCCAAAAGACTGTCTTGGTGACTGTGAATGTGTATACTCCTGGGGTGGGACAGGCATCTGGGGAATGGGAGTTTGTGAGCAGTGGGCATAAGTGGCTCTTGGGAGAGAATCCTTCCTCATAAACTGTGTGTCTTTCATTGACCTTGCCTAGCCTAGGATTCCATTGCCCGGTGGAGCTTAGTCCCAGCTTAGGGGTGACCTACTACTGAGAGTGATAAGCAACGCGGTCTAAGGCTGGGAGGTTCGTGGAAGGTCTGCACGCAATTGGTGGTGTATTATAGTTTCAAAGATAAGTATCATTATGTGTTTTAATTCTGTACTTACTTAAAATGCATTTTCTGTGATACTTGTAATATTATCACGTATTCCATTGCCAGTTTGAATTGTTGTTAATTTTGTTTAAGTCTATATGATAGTAGTAAATCCATGTCAAATGTCTTAATTTTATTTAATTCTTATTCTTTATAAATAATGCATGTTATATATTTAAGTATGAGAATGTTTCCACGAAGTAGCGTTTCCCGGCGAGTGGGTTGATGGTCGAGGACGTCACAATATGGTATCAGAGCCATGTTTCCATACTGAGCTTGGATGGGCCGGATAAGTGGTCTTTGGACCCAAGGTTTTGAGAGGAAATTGTGTCTGAAGGACTAATTTCATACCTCAGACTGTTTCTAAGTGCCAAGGGGTTACTTGGTCATGTTACGAAGCTCAGGAGGGGTAGAGGTAGAATAAAACCACAGCCGGCGTGGTACTTGACCACAAAGAGAGAGAGAGCTCAACACTTGGAGTGTGGGAGCTGTAGGATCTGTTCGGATGGAAAGGAAATTCATTAATAGCGTCATATTTGGAGAAGGTACAGGAGGGCTATCTTGGAAACCCTTTGAATTTCAACAATTAGGAGAAGCGGGGTGCGTACAGGCATAAACACCCGAAACTTGAAACCCCAAAGTCCCAAGGGAGATCTACACCATAGGTCTGGAGGAAAAAGTTTTACCGTTGGATCAAGCATAAGGGAATATTGTAATTTTGGGAGTTCGGTCATCGTGAGAAGTGGGATGTGTCGTTGCACAAACTCCCTAAGTCTAAAGTTCCAAAGAGAAAGAGTAGACGTGGTGGGGCCAGATGACATCGCTAGTATTCCACCATTTGGCATATTGTGTGAGCAGGGTTAGTGGGGCCCAAGTTTACGTAACGTAGTTATGGTTCAGAGGACCCACAACAACATTGATCATGATACATCAATATCAACGACCAAGAGACATTGCAGGGACCCAAGTTGCACAGAAGATAATTATCCAAGGCGATCCCACAATCCAAACCGTGGTTTCATTGAGGGGTTATGTGTCAGCGTCAGGAGAATTGTGGAATGAAGGGAAGGTTACTCCAAAACCACCATTGCATGCCCCCACAATTGGGAAAACATTAAGTGATGTAAGGTAATGACATCACCTAAGGTGTCGTGGAAGTGTTCGGGGTGTGCAGATGTGAAATCTTCTGAAGTCTCGAAGTACTGGAACTCATATGCCTGAGGTTCCATAGTGAGTGTCATCTATTGGATGTTGGGTAGACGTGGATGGTTGATCCGCCCGACGTTGTGAGTTCATTAGTCCGAAATTTGGGAATTTGTTGTGAAGTGCTTTGAAACCTCTCGAAACGCGAATTCGCAAAGCGCCCTTTTTCACTAAGCGAGTGGTCACGACCCACGATCACATGGGTTGGGGATTAAGAGAGAAGGGGCTAGAACTCGAAGGATTGTTACAGAGCCGAGTAGAGCTCGGAAAATTCATGAAATCTGAACGTTTTCTTAATTCAGACTTGTTTATGAATGTTGTGGGATTTGTTAAGGAATAATGGTCTGACAAATTACGGTTGTCTACACATTGTGTTCGCAGAAGTTTAGCGAGTGCCAGAACTGAATAGAATTTCCACAGAGTACAAAAGAAATGGAAGATACACAAAATGATTCCAGTTCAGAGAATGAAGCTAAAGGGATGGATGTTCATTTGGGAGTTGAAGGGTCGAACTCCAATGGGCATGTAGAAGAGATAGATAAGGAAGGGCATGTGATGAATATCATTGAAAAATTGTAGAAAGATGCCCAAACTCACCGAACAGATAGCAGAAAGCTAAGGAAATCTCAATATAAACAAGGTGAATTCAACTTAAAGTTGATGAAGAGTCTGGAGAGAATAGAAAAGAAGTTGGAACAGGAGAGAGACTCGAGCAAAACCTGGAGTCACTCGACTTCTGAGGGAAGAATATCAAGGAGTGTTGGTAAACACCATCATCACTCCCAAGGTCACTCCAAGAGGAGGGCACATAGTAGTTCAATCCCATCTCCTACCAGAAAGCACAAGAGATCTGGAGTGGATGAAGTGAAGGGAGAAATGAACAAGATTAAGCCTCCAACGTTTGATGGAGAACATAAGAAGGAAGAATATGCCGAGACATGGTTGCTTGGCATGAGGAAATATTTTCAACTGCAGAATTATTCCTCTCATGCAGAAGGAAGAATTGCAATGTATCCACTGAAGGGAAAGACATCCATGTGGTGGGACCATCTTATGCAGGTGCAACACATTAGAAAGAAACACATCACTTGGAAATAATTCAAGAGATATTTCGAGAAGAAATACTTGACTAAAAGATACTATGACAGAAAGATGAAAGATGTATTTGAACTCAAGCTGAGAAACATGACCATTGATGAATACGAATGAAGGTTTTTGGAATTACTGAAGTATGTTCCATTCATCAAGGATGATACTATCAAGATTCAAAGGTATCTAAGTGGACTGCCACCTTCCATTGGGGACAATATCTAGTATGATGACCCAAAAACTATGGAAGAAATGATAAGAATAGAGAAATTCTTATATGAGAAGAAAAGAGATAAGCCTACTTTCTGGAAGTCTTAGGAAGACAAGAAGAAATTCAAGATGGATCAGAGGAAGAAGGGAACTAAGCCACCCTTCTTCAGAAACAACCTCAAGGACAACCATCTTTTAGAGAGCCCAGGAAGGTTGAAGTGGGTGGGAAAATGCCAAGACCTACACCTATGGAATGTTGGGGTTGTAAAGAAAGCCATAGGTATGAACATTTCCCCCATAGAAATGATAAAGTGAGAGCTATCCACAATTTACAATAGGCTGAAACAGTGGAGGACATGGGCAATAGAATGCCAAGAATCTACGTAGCCCTGGACAATAAGCAAGATGAATATCAATCGCACATGATTGAAGTGGAAGGTATGATTAACAACCAACCATTTACTATTTTAATTGATTCAAGTGCTAACCATAGTTATATAGATCCTAGAGTGGTGAAAAGTTTGAATTTGTCGAGAAGCAAACATGAAAAGTCTTGGTTAGTGCAGTTGGCTACAAGAACCAAGAGGAAGGTCACTGAGTTGGTTAACTCCTGTCCTATGGACATGAATGGACTGAGCACAAAGGCTGAATTGAATGTTATGCCTTTAGGTTCTTATGAATGTCTAATTGGGATGCGTTGGTTGGACCAACACCATTCCATTTTGGACTGTCGTAATAAGGCATTCACTTGCCTGGATGAGGAAGAGAATCGAAGAACAGACCAAGGAATTCCCAGAGCTATTTCTATCAGAGAAATATCAACAATGTAGATGAAGAAGCGCTACAGAAAAGGTTGTCAATTATTTGCAGCCCATGTGGAGGAAGAATCTAAAGATGGGATCTCAAAGATTGGAGATCATGCGGTACTAAAGGAGTTTGAAGATGTATTCCAGGAGGTACCCAGACTACCTCCGAAAAGAGATATTGACTTCTCTATAAAGTTGATGCCTGGAGCAGCTCCAGTGTCGAAAGCTCCTTACAGAATGAGTACATCGGAGCTGAAAGAACTGCAATTGCAGCTTGAAGAGATTCTGAAGAAGGGGTATATACGCCCAAGTGTGTCACCTTGGGGTGCCCCGGTCCTTTTCTTGAAGAAGAAGGATGGGACGCTAAGAGTGTGTGTCAATTTCAAACAATTGAACAAAGTAACTATAAAGAACAAATATCCTCTGCCGAGGATTGATGACCTCTTCGATCAGTTGAAGGATGCAAAGATATTTTCGAAGATAGACCTCAGGTTAGGATATCACCAGGTAAGGATAAAGGATGAAGACATCAACAAGACTACCTTTAGAACAAGGTATGGCCATTACGAGTTCACAATGGTTCCGTTTGGGCTGTCAAACGCACCCACTATTTTTATGTGCCTGATGAATGGTGTATTCAAGGACTATCTAGACAAGTTTGTCATAGTCTTCCTGGATGACATTCTGGTGTATTCCAAGTCGGAGGAAGAGCATGAAAAACATCTTAGGATGGTGTTGCAAGTGCTAAGAGAGCACCAACTATATGCCAAGTTGAGCAAGTGCTCATTTTATTAGGAGAAGATCCATTACTTGGGGCATATTTGTTTGAAGGAAGGGATAGTTGTAGATTCTGAGAAGATTGAGGCCATCAGATAATGGTCAACGCAAAAGAACATGACAAAATTCATATCCTTTATGGGTCTAGTTGGTTATTACAAAAGGTTTATCACCACACATTGGTTGGCAATGTACTCTTCCAAGGTCATACCAACCCCTATCCCCTTGAACCTTGATATTCACTACCTTCCCCCGATGAGACAATCCTATGATAAAATATATATCTTCCACTTCAATCCTCAATGGTTTCCCATCAAGGTTGAATTCCTATGTCTCTAGATCCTAGTAGTTTACAAGCATCTAGAGTAACCTCACTTGAGCCCTCATTCCTTTGAGATCCCAAAATTTATAAAGGCCACATTTTTTTAATCTTGTTTGGCCCCTACATCCCTGTCCACTGCTTCATCTATATCTTCATTCTTTCTCTCCCTCCATTCAATAACCATCCTCCAAAGGAAAATCCATTTTTTGAGTTAAATCCTTTAAAAAAAAATTGTTCACGGACTTGTACATGGGCTAACATGCTAATGATCATGTATAGGGATGCATATACGTGGGAACGCTTTGCTTTTCCCACGTACATGGATGTGTGTATGCGACCCGATGAACTATAACTTGTGTACGCCCTAGTTTACATGTTGTGCCCTCTAAAACCCAAAAAATGAGTACTAAAGTTGAAATTCAAACCGTTGAAATTGAAGAAGAGGGGATGGGCACGTACTTGGTCAAAACGGTTGCTAATTTTGTTGATCGTATCTCCTGCAATCGACACTTCAAGATCATGGGGAAAATGGCCTAAAATGCACCATGTGGGTGAAAAAACTCGAATGGTATGGTAAAATGGTCTATTTTTACTATTAGTAGAATTTTTTTACCCACTTCAAATAGTTTGTGCTGATTTTTTGACCTTATGAACTAATAGTACCGTGGAAAGAGTTGGTTTTGGTGGTTTTGTCCGGGATTTTTTTTGGTTTCTAGAGTTATACCGCCCATTCATGCCTTCGACAGGTATTTCTTTCACCAACATATAGGATAGGTTGTCAATTTGTTTTTCACTCATGCATCGTCCTATGACCATGATCCATATGCCTTAGGTACGAACCCATTTTTTAGTGACACAAAACCTTCTTACTGTTGTTATTAAGTGGTAGAGGATTGCCAAACATGGATTCCCTAGTTAGAACCTTTGTGTCGTTTGGTTCCCATGCAAAAGTTATTCCATAGGATCGGGAGTTCCTTATAGTTCTGATATGACTTTGCGTTTGAACCTCATATTCTTAATCACAAGCATTATAATTGTTACCTATAGGACTCCCCCTTAGTTTTGGTCAATCTCTTTTCTGAATCTCTAAAAAGAGAAAATATTGTCGAGTGAACTTGCCTCTTTCACACTCATTAAATGGATTTGAAAGGGTGTCTATTTTATGTAAGTTTAACCCTTTTTTGGACCAAGTAGACTACTTACGAAAATTGAATACTCTAGTTAACATTGGCTAGAATAATTCTCTTGGGTATTATTTTATACTTTTTCGGGCCTATGGGGACTAAATCTACGAAAAAAGACATTATTTGGAGTTAAACTATAATTACATTCCATCATCATGCTTGCAATATTGATCCTATTGTCGGTTCTCGCTTTCTCTTTATGAGCCTCTTACCTCAACAATTTGCATCACTAGCCAAGCAGAGCCTTTTTTATATCCTTTGCAACTTGACACCACGTACCCTAAGAGGAAACATTCCCCCGAGTGTCCATGCCATGCATGCACTTCCTTGCATTGAGCATAGGTATGTTATATTTTTTGGATCTAGTTGCTTACTCGTGACACTCATTTCCTCCCCTGTATCATAGCATTTATTTTCCTATGAAAAAAAAATACGGGTGGGAAAAGAATATTATCTTATATCGGCAATAGTCATGTCGCCTTTGAACAGAGAATTTTTTTTTGAGTCCACTGTCATCCAAAGTTTGGGTTTAGCATGACCTTAGGAAGATGATCTCGTTACTTAGAGTTTACTCCTCCAACTGGTTATTCTTCCAATCCCTATGGATATTTCGTTGATGCCTCCTACATCATGAAGTTTTATCATAAAGTCTATATTTCCTGAGTTATTCATATGTCTCATGATTTTTTTCAAAGGAAGTATATAAGCCTGTGTTGACCATTTATCGGAACTCTTGACTTTTCATGTCAGCCATACCCTCAGTGTATCTCAAAGTCACATGAAGTTGTATTCCTACCATGCACCCTGGTCCTACTTTCATTATGGGTAGGTAACCTTGAACCCAACAGTTGACATCTCCTCACTGGTCGTTGATTAGGGGGTTTCCCTTGTGTTCGACGACAATAAATCTATTCACACATTGGAATTTTTGCAGTTTCTTGGATTCCATTAGCATTATTGGTGGTTTCCTCTCCTTTTTCGGTAGTCTTCCTTATTGAGTGCTATCCAGAGGATCTATTTCATGCACTACTTACATCTGGTGCATGCAAGATACACATAAGGTCGTTGGTTCATGAACATCCTATTTTTCCAAGCTCCTCCTAATCATCAAGCTATTGCTTTGTACCTCATGCTGACTTATGAGAGATTCCCTAAT
>ML804166.1:30813-66444 GCA_009831015.1 Picea engelmannii | reverse complement strand
TGATGAAGAAAGTTTGGAGGTATCCTCGGTGACTCATGTACATATCAAAGAGGAAAAGGAGCCCAAGAAGGCATCTTCCCCAACTCTCGATGCTCAAATTTGAAGCCCTTCACAGAATGACCAGGAGGTCAAAAGTGTCTTAGAAACTGAACTACTCGATGTATCAGAAACTCAAAAGGATAGTTCGATGGACGAGCCAGGGTCGGGCGAAAAAAAGGAAGAAGCTCCACAGTGGGAAATCAACATCTCAACTATCGATTATCAAGTAAGTACCAAGCCTACCTCTGATGCCTCAATTTCAACTAGTACTCAACCTCCCGATGAGAAACAAAAAGAATCCAGACCTTCGGAACACATGGAGGAGGTTCAAGAACCCAGTCTTGAACAAATATACACCATCAGGAGACTGGGAAATATGCTCACCTGGGGAGATCAACAAATCCCCAAACCCGTGGATGAAGTTGCTGACATACATGCTATCTCTTATGATCGGAAAAGGAAATATATTGTGAAGAGAACCACCAATAAGAGGAGGATCACCCTATTTTTCTCCATCCTCATCACCATGGAGGAAAAGTTGATGAACATAGAGCATGCCAAGACATACTAACTTATCGACGCAGGGATGGAAATCATAGATGCCACCCTAGACAGAGTGAAAAGGGATGAAGATGATCTGGTTTCTGCGCTGAAGGAATTGGAACACCTATGCCACTTGGTGAAATATTACTAGGACACCACACAGGTCGCGGTATTCTTGAGAAGCAAATTCCAGGATGCCTACAACAAATTTACATATGAACGACACCTATTCACTGCAAGGATAGCCGAGCTTGAAGAAGACACCCTCATGGAATTGGCGAGGTGCAAGGATATGGAGAGGTGGTACGAGAAAGAACATCAAGTCATGGAGAGGATCGACTATATCAGTGCGGTGCAACAGGGATGAGATGCCGAAGAAAATGACATCTGGGTGCTAAGGGAAAGAATCATCAACTGCATAAGGAAATCGAACGAATATTGGGTAAAAATGGCTCATGAATCTCATCGGGAAATCCAAGAGAAATGGATTGAGTGCAAGAAGAGTTGGACCAAGATCAACTGTGAAATGAGATACATCGGCCTCCCCGAATTCGACACACCCGATGATTTTGTCGACTTGAGCGACATAGTCAAATCACATGTCGAACAAGACTCATCATGGGCTATGGAAATAACAAAGGTGGCAGACATGGCACCAGGATAGGTGCAACAATTCATGGAGCACCCAATCAAAGCTTGAGCCATGTTGCAACAGTTAAGTGCCAGAATAGTCAAGTATCGGGCACATACAGTAGAGATAAGAGAGATCCTTTCGACGCCAATGGAACAACATAGATTCTCGTATGCTAACACATGAGAGGATCTCTTTGTGAAGTGGGTGAAGTACAAGAAGAGTCATCCACTCAAGTGAGATCATTTGATGACTCTTCGAAGACTGATAGAAGAAAGTGACATGTGGCGAGTTTTGGTTTACTTAGCTACACTTTAATAGTTATTTTTAGTTAATAGTATGTTATAAATAGGAGGATCAACCTGTTAGCAAGAGGTCGATGGTGGTTGCAAAGACCCTCATTTTTTGGATTTGTAAAGAAATATTTCATAGCTTCCTTAATTGAGAAGTCTTATTTAGGACCAGAGACAAGTTTGTGCTTTTCATCAAAAGTGTGTATGATTGGATGTGAAGAAGAATTATTTCTGATTTCATCTCATGAATGGATGTTGTAACAAGTAAGAGCTTCTAAATTTTTTGATAAGTTATCTGATTCAATTTTTTTATAGTTCTTGTCTTTAATGATGAAAAGTAAATCGTTGTGTTAATATGTGATTGATGATTAGAGTTAAGGAAACCGTTTTTCTTGCCATCGTTTATCGCATACATGTTTTCTTCTGATAAATTGTATCTCAGTCAATAATTGGAACACTAGTAGGTTAATGTATTAGTACTATGCTTGTGGTGGAGAATCATTGTTTGCATGCTAGAGTGAAAGGGTTATCCTAAGCTCAACCTTCTCCAATAGTTAAGTTTTCCCACTTTTTTACCTAGTTGGTTTATAAAGGATTTCATTTTGTATCGGTCCCACCTATAATAGAAAATACAAAAGAGAACGTTTGAAATGAACGAGGAGCTTTCACTAGAAAATGTAAAGCCAGTCGATTAATTGGCTGGATCGCGAGATCTGGGGAACCATTCCAATATTAAACTCTGCAAATTCTAATTGGGCCTCGGTGGTAGGTTTGGTTCCTACTGTTGAGTTCAAGGGATTTAGGACCCCTCAACATAATTGGTGCTAGAAGGAGGGCTTGAAGAATGAATGGGTGACAATATTTTTTACAAAATCTTTCACACAACCTGTAGATTCAAAACAACCCACATGCATGGCTAGTCATTCGCAAGACATCCCACACACATTGAATACTCCTGAAACGATTAAATCACCCTAGCACGAGGAACACCATTTGTTCCCTGATATACCTTATGCTCTTCCTCAAGAGGAATTGAACCAATTCAGAAGAATCAAAAGAGATTACGCCTGACAGATCGGTGCATTTCCCTTAGCTCCATTACTTCCTCGAAGAAAACAAATAAGAAGACCAGTGATCGAGTCCCCCGTCCAGGTTTTTTTGCACACAGTTTAAGACCTCATAGATATCTCCCTCACTAAAATTGAACATCCTCTTAATCTTATCCCTGAAACACCAGTCGACAACTTCTCTGAGCCCGACGATTTTTCGAAAGAGGAAGGGTTTAACTCAGAACGCTCAGTTTAGGGATCTGAAGACATGGAAGATAACAATGACCATAATGAGGAAAGGGGAAACCCACCTCAAAATAATCAACCTTGGTTGTCCAGAGATGCTTTGGCCATCCCTGCACAAGTACATAACCTTCCCCAACATCTAGAGAAGTTACTCCCTAAATTTGACCCTGAAACCTCAGGATTGCCTGAAGACCATATCAAAAAATTCATACTAGTTATCAAACTAATGAATGTCCAACATGAAGATGTAGTATGTAGGCTATTCCCCTACACTTTTGATAACTCAGCTTCCACAAGGCATTTTAACTTTCATGTAGGATCCATAACTAGTTGGACGAAGTTTTAAAAGTATTTTTTGGATAAATTTGCAGAAGAAACCACTACATGAGCTTTGTTGGTTGAGTTGTTCGCCACCACCATGAGTTCAAAGGATAAGGTTAAAGACTTCAATCAAAGATTCACTACTATCTTGAACAAATTCCAATCTGAAGTTAAACCTACTCAGGAGTTGCAAATTGAAGTATACGCTAATTCTCTCCCAACTTCTATTTCCATGTTTGTGAAAAGGGATCCCAAACCAAGCTTAGCTGAGAATTTTGAAGAAGCCAAAATGATAGAGTTTCAAATGAAAGGATGCAAATAAGGGAATGTCTCATTAGTTAAGAAAGAAGTTCAGCCTCCTTCTAGGAGAGGACTCTTGTTGACTAGACCCCCAAGGAAACAAACAGAACAAGGACACGGAAGGGAAGTGGAGACATAAAAGACCTAAAACGCATGGTTAAGAAGTTGTCAAACAAAATCATAAACATGAAGAGAAGTGCAGGGAAGGGAAACCAAGGCCAGAGGCCCTATAAACCCTTTTTTAAAAGAAATATGTCTTTCAAAGCAATTGAACCTCCCCATCCAACTTAAAAATTGATCTGGGAAATGTAGCATCCGACTCTTTTTGTACCTATCATCAAGAGAAACACTCTGAAAGATACTGCTCTCAATGGGTGAATGCCATGAATTTGATGGCCAATCGGTTTCTAGATGAAGTTTCCCTTACAGAACAATCCAATAGCTCAGTTATGAATATTTCTGATCAGGAATAAGTTGATCCACTAGAAGAAACATCCCTGTTGATATGGGACCTTGACTTACCTATGCCTTTCGATGACCTATTTGAGGTTCAAGAACCACCTGCTAAAGTCTTGGTTGTTCAAACATGAAGTAGGGTCAACCTGTCTCAAACAAACTTACTACGACCCAAACTTCGGGAGGAAAACTAGCTCCCGGTCACCCAAAAACACCTTTTGCTCCCCGAAGAAACCCTATAAACATCCATACATGGGAATTGACCAAGTTAGACTACAACATAGTAGAAGAATTGAAAAAGTTTAAATAAAATATATCGGTCATGGATATATGTAGGATCCATAAAAAAATGACTTTCTATTACAAGCATTGAAATCAATAGAAAATCTTGCGACAAGCACTGACCAAGGAGGAAATATAACTCCCACAGATATAAAAGATAAACCAACTGTGAATGCCTTCTCTGAGGATAAGAAGGGAAAACCTTGTGTCTCACCATTCCTTTTTACATTTGATGTCTTCAACATAAACCTCCATAATTGTTTGGTTGACTTAGGAGCATCCTCCAATGTTATGTCATTGTCTATTTGCAAAAAATTAAACGCAGTCCCTCTTAAAAGAGATAAACATGTGAAACAACTAGATAGAACCCTGGTGAAGGTCATGGGAGAAATCAAATATGTAATGATCAGGATAACAACTATTGGCCCTTGGTTATGGAAGTAAGAAAAGATCAAGAAAGAAAAGGCATAATGCGAACTATGCGGAAGACACAGTGACTGTTACTGGGTCGAAGTGAGCAAAAGAGAAGAAAAGATGGAGTGAAGTAAGAGAAAGCAAGTTGTTGGACGAGGAGATTGAGGATGACATATCAGCAAGGAAGAAGGATCGTGGACAAATCAGCAAGCAGAGAAATCCATCGTTGGATTCTTTGGAGCACCACGTGAGATGGAAGGAAAGATAGGTTGGTGAAGCCTTGAAAATGTGGGTCAAGTTGACCTAGGGTTTTAGACACCTAGGGTTCTGGTATCTAGGGTCTTATACACCTAGGTCTCAGCCTAAGGATGTTCGTTAACTATTGTAATGTATAAATAAGAACCTAGATGAGAAAAGAGGGTTCATTCTAGATTGTTATTGATGCAAGTGATCATTGTTGTGTGAGAGAGAAGTGCTAAGTGTGAGAAACTTTTGGTATTGTAAGATCTTCAGCTAGGTGCGCAGGAGGAGAAGAGATAGAGAGAAGAAGAATAGAGAGATATGCTGGCTAATAGCATAGACCAAAATTGTATGCTTTCATCTTAATATATTATAAATCACATTTCTATGGACATAGCCCTAGAGAGAGGGTGAACCATGTATATCTTGTCTTGTGTGTGTGATTGATGCTCTGATTCTTTTGACTTTGATATAATGCTATTGCATTACTGTGTTAGATATGATAGATATATCTTGCACAATAGATTGTAGGAAGATAAAGGATACTAGATTGTTGTGTATTGATCACTTTGAATCCACTTTACATTCCTTCTGGTTGTAGACATCTCTATCTTGCAACCCCCTCATAGATTCTTCGAGTGAGACTGCATCTGCCTCGCAGGTGTTGCCAAAAGGGCCAGTATCTAGGGCTTGTTGGTGTGCTCTTGGAGCTGAACCCTGGGTCTTCCCCTGTGCCAAAAAATGGTCCTGTTGTCGAGACAAGAATCTTCTTAAAGGGAATTTCAAGGTGGTTTCCATCGAAGATAGATATTCAGAAGTGGATAGAAGATCAAGAAAAAGAATTCATTGAAGCCCAAAACAAGAACCCTAATCTTAATACAGAGGATTGGTTAGAAAGATATATCTTCACCGATATATACGAGATTTTCTTTGGAGGAATCCATCAGGAGTTATATGAGTGGTTAGCCAAATTAGCAGATACCCAGTTTGAGGTTAGATCTAGACCTCCTATAGTTTGGACGTCGGCGCTGATCAAGAAGGTCAAGAGAGTTGATAACGTCGTATCACGAGTAGTAAATCACTGTTTTGATAACACCATTGGAGGGTACATCACCGAGTTTGATGTTGAAAGAGTAGAGTCATATATCCAAGCCGAGAGGTATTTCTTCAAGGGACCCAGAGGAAAATTTTTACATTTTCTGAAGTTGAAGATCAAGATGCTATTGCATGACAAGAACATCTTGAAGATCCAATAGATTGGTCGGATTTGAAAAAGCTAATGTTCAAAAATTTGGACAGCGACAACGACACAGAGGCTGGACATACACGCAGTGGAACAACGCTCAGAGAAGTTCATCTTGCGAACCTATTTAAGAAGAACTACGGGGAAGAGGGTTTCTAGAGTGGAGAAGAAGAAGATTTGACAGATGAAAAGAATTCAGAACTCATCGGGACAGACGAAGGGAAAGTTGAAGAACCTCGTCGGGAAGACCCAGAAACTTTAGGAACTACACAGACTATTGAAGTAAGTATTATTATCCCTCCTATTGATTCAGTAGTATTAAGCAACCAGATTAATCCAAGCCACCACAACATTCAGAGCACTATCACTAGTAGTGCACCACATACTCAGTCGGGAACCCTAGGAAGATCTATGGAAGATAAGATGAGGCTCCCTATTTTTAGGGGAGATGGGTTTGAAGACCCTAATCAACACTAGTTCCTATGTGACTCCATATGGAATATTAAGAATGTCACTGATGAAGTTGTTAAAAGAACTTAGTTTAGTACTACCCTTCGAGATCACGCACTAAGTTGGTACATGAAGCTTGTCCAAGGAATTGCACAACCTAAGCCGCTAAATCAGATCAATAATACGTTGATTGCAGAATTCAAGAAACCCAAATCAGAGTCACAATGTATCACAGAGATGAAAGAGATCAAGTAGAAGGTGGCCTAACCCGTTTTGGAATTCAATCAAAGATTCAAGACCTTAACCAACCAATTGACTTTTCAGATCCTAGATGAGAAAAACAAAGAGTGGTTCATTGCTGCCCTCTTACCACACATCAGAGTTCCTCTGATGCAACAGAAGATTGCTTCGCAGGCTGAGGCACTGGAGATAGCCATGAAGCTATAATCAACCCCTATGGGAGAATCCAGCTTAGGTATGAGTCAAATCTTGAGTTAGCTAACTAGTTTGTCTTTGCAGGTCGAAGACATGAAGAAAGACAAGGGAAAATATAAAAGAGAAGACATATGGTGTGTCAGATGCAAATCAGAAGGCCATGAAAAGGAACATTGTCCCCTATTCCATGAATACTTGGCCTCTAGAGCTCCAATCCCTTTGAAGCAAGTCACCTTACCCTGGTGCAAGGTATGCAGAAATAGAGATTGCCTCGATGAGTGCTATTACATGAAAAAGTATCTTCAGAAATCCACAAATCTGTATTGCACGTTCTGTAAGTCTGTGGGACATGATGATAGGGACTGTAGGGATTATGATCTCATGCATGAAAGTTCAAGAGACATATACAAAATTCAAGGTGAAGTACAACAAGAAGGAAACACTACATAGTACAACTCCCCTGGGAGAGGAAACTTCAATCCTCGCGGTGGATTCAGAGGAGGAGGAGGAGAAGGCGATATGGGTCGAGGCCAAGGAAAAATCATCTGTTACAACTGTGCACAACCAAGACACCTCGCAAGGGACTGTCATAACCCTTGCACTACTTGCAACTACTACAGCTCATTTGAACATGTTATAGAAGATTGTCCTATGTTGCTAGCTAAGCTTCAGGAGAGACGAGGACCTCAGCAAAACCCGCAAGTGCAATTGATATACGTTGAACCTCACAGAGAAGACCCTAGAGTCATTGTTATCACGAGAGGAGGTTTTTTTATAGGAGAAGACAAACCGATCCAAGGAAAGACTACAAAAGACTCAGGAGTCAGGAAAGCTACAGAGAAGAGACAAAATTTTGATGCAAAGAAAGAAATAAAAATATTTGAGGAGGCAAGAAAAGAGTTCAAAGAGGACCAAGGATCTTCATAAAAAACACGACTATAAGTGAGAGAATATGGAATGCCTCAGGCATTTGATCAGTCTGCTTCACCAAAAGAAGGAAAAGAGGTAAGAAGGCTCATGGAATTTTTATATACTTGTATCAAGTTGATTCAAGATGAGAGCACTGTGCAAGAGCTACAAAATTTAATCCGACAGTATGAGCTAGGAAAGATAGACCCCTTAATGAATAGGGAAGTACACCAAATCTCTAAAAAGAGGAGGACAAATAAGGAATTACACCTGAATTCTCAGATTGAAGAATATGATATAGACTATGTGGTCCTCGACTTAGGGTCGGAGGTCAATGTCATGATGAAGCAAACTTGGGTACTAATGGGAAAACCCAAGTTGATATGTTCCCCTATAAGGCTTAGGATGGCTAATCAGCAGGCAGTAATCTCCTTTGGTAGATTGGAACATGTGCCTGTGGACATCGACGGAGTAAGGACGTTTGCAGATTTTGAGGTAATCGAGATAGTTGATGACAATTGTCCTTACCCTGCACTGATAGGAATCGATTGGGCTTTCAACAATTCCACTATGGTTGATTTAAAGAAAATACGTACAATGTTTCAAAGAGATGGCCTTAGGGTCATTGCACCTCTAGATCCAGATGAAGGTCAATGATACACAGAACCTATAAGAGAAAAGACCACACATATGAACTGGAAAACATATACAAACTAATAGCCAGACGACATGATTACATTAATCCTACGGCCGATGGGAACCTAAGTTGGTGAAGTGACGACACATGTTCATCAGATTCATAGGAATCATTAGAGAACTGACAGAACAAAATGTATGAAGTATCTACAAGGATATGTGCTAGACTAACCAGAGAAGTTCACTGGATCGGCATAATAGTAACTAACCTACCCACCTTTGATGGTTTGAATCCATTAGAAGCCTTCTTAGCGGACTTTGAAGTGAGTGTACCAACACAACAAAGATTGTTGGCAATGGATGAGGCCCTGAAAGCCACACCAACAAGATGGTGGGCGACACACAAAAACAACATTACAGAATGGGTACAATGTCGTACCCTGATGACCGAACGGTTCTCAACACAAGTAGAAGGCTGCGAAGTTTAGTACACAGGTTGAAGTTTTCCAAAGGACCATGTGTGAAGTTTCAAAGAAGCCTGGAGAAACATTCCTCAAGAGTAATGGGTGCACAAGTTCATTAACACACTGGACACGCCACCTATCAATTGGTACCTTCAAGCAGAGCTACGCCTCGTCATTGCAGATTGGGAAGGTATGACTCAAAATTTTGTAACTTCCTTCTTATTTGAAAGCTAATATCCTTTAGTAGATCAATAATTATAGATTGTAAGACAGAAAGTATTCGAGGAGACCTCTAGCCTCCCTTTAGAACAGGAAAAGGATGAATGGAATGTGTCTCTCCAAAAACTGCAAGGTTGTTACAACATCAATGCTGACGAAGACGATGATCCTAGGAAGGTGAACATCACATAAATAGAATGCCAAAAAGATGTGGAAGGACCAGGAGTTGAGTTACCATTCATTGGACAACCAATCAAGATTAGGAAAGTCAATATTGGAACAAATAAAACACCAAAGATTGCAAATGTTGGATATTATTGGGATGCTGCCACTATCGACAAGATAACAAAATTATTGCACGAATATCAGGACTTGTTTCCAACCAAGTTCATTGATATGAAGGGAATTAAAGGGCCTACGGGAGATATGAGGATCCCTTTGAAACCAGATGCAAGACCAGTCAAACAGAGACCCTACAGATTGAACCCTAAGTATAAGGAGAAAGTGAAGATTGAGCTCGACAGAATGTTGGAAAAAAGGATTATAGAACCTGTGGAAGAGTCAGAATGGATAAGCCCTATGGTGGTACAAGACAAAAATATAGGAGAGATTAGGATCTGCGTAGATATCAGGAAGCTAAATGATGCATGTTTACATGACCCCTTCCCTCCACCATTCACTAACAAAGTGTTAGATAATGTGGGAGGCCAGGAGGTACACTCTTTTACAGATGGATTCTCGGGATACCATCAGATCTGGATTGCCAAGGAATATCGCCATAAGAAGTTCATAATGCATTGGCTCAGCCATATGAGATCGCCTATGTTACAGAAGGAGGAGCTGCGCAGTTGAAGAATTTGAAGGGAGAATGGAAGGAAGGATTAGTGAATGGGAGCCGGTTGAAGTTGTATTATGATAACCAGCTACCTTGCAGCTCTCAGTAAAAGCATGAGGAAAAGGGTATAGGTACCAGGTGCAATTAAAACTAGGTACCAGACATATAAAATACAGTCTGCACAAGGGAGTAAGGGAGGCATAGAGTAGAAAGAAAAGGCTTCCCTGCACAGTCTGAAGTCGAAGTAAAACAGAAGGATCATATTTGAAGTGCCTCGGGATGAGTCATAGGTGAGTGTTGGGGGCTTGTTTTCCCTTGGTTATGGAAGTAAGAAAAGGTCAAGGAAGAAAAGGTAGAATGCGAACTGCGCAGAAGACACAGTGACTATTACTGGTTCGAAGTGAGAAAAAGAGAAGAAAAGATGGAGCGAAGTAAGAGAAACCAAGCCGTTGGACAAGGAGATCGAGGATGACATATCAACAAGGAATAAGGATCATGGACAACTCCGCAAGCGGATAAAGCCACCTTTGGATGCTTTGGAGCACCGCGCGAGAAGGGAGGAAAGACAGGCTGGCGAAGCCCTGGAAATGCGGGTCAAGTTGACCTAGGGTTTTGGTATCTAGGGTTTTAGACACCTAGGTCTCGACCTAAGGATGTCGGTGAGCTATTGTAATGTATAAATAAGAACCTAGATGAGAAAATAGGGTTCGATCTAGCTTTTTATTGATGCGAGTGATCTTTGTTGTGTGAGAGAGAAGTGCCAAGTGTGAGAGCCTTCTGGTATTGTAGGATCTTCAACTGGGTGTGGAGATCAGTCCTGTAGCTGGGTGCGCAAGAGGAGAAGAGATAGAGAGAAGAATAATAGAAAGATCTGTTGGCTAAGAGTGCAGATCAAAATTGTATGCTTTCATCTTAATATATTATAAAGCACAGTTCTGTGGATGTAGCCCTAGAGAGAGGGTGAACCACATATATCTTGTCTTATGTGTGTGATTGATGATCTAATTCTTTTGCCTTTGATATAATGCTATTGCATTACTGTGTTAGATCTGATAGATATATCTTACGCAATAGATTTTAGGAAAAAGGATACTAGATTGTTGTGTATTGATCACTTTGAATCCACTTTACATTCCTTTTGGTTGTAGACATCTCTGTCCCGCAACCCCCTCATAGTTGCTTCGGGTGAGACTGCATCTGCCTGGCAGGTGTTTTCGAAAGGGCCAGTGGCTAGGGCTTGTTGGTGTGCTCTTGGAGCTGAACCCTAGGTCTGCCCTTGTGCCAACAATGACGTACCCTAAATTTGTGCAAGTAATTGACATCATTGTAGTAGATATCCCATAAGTTTATGGATTGTTATTAAGTCGAGATTGGTTTGAGAAGTTAAAAAAATACTTTAGTATAGAATGGGCTCACCTTTGGCTACCATTAAAGGGACACACGAATATGATCAGGATCGATAGGGAAAGATATCTAAAACATACTATCACTGAATTAGAAACCCTCATTGAACACTCACCGACATATTTTCCTGTGCTAGGAAATTATTCCTGTGACTCCGATTTTAGGAATTTCTCCCCCCTCTCATCTGATGTCCCTCTTACTCAAAACTACAAAAAAAAAAATCAAGAGGAATTACCGACGATGGTAGAGGAAACCCTCTTCTTTCAAGGACTTGTGTTAGAAATCACGGAACAAACAGGAGGAGAAGAGGAAAGTGACAAGAAAGAGGAAGTTGATAGGAAACCCCCGAAAGTTTGGACCTTATACTTTGATGGTTTTAAATCTCAAGAAGGGTCAGGGGAATGGTGCATCCTCGTTGATCCAAAGGGTAAACGACATTTCTTGTCCTGTAGACTAGAATTTGAATGCACAAACAACACCGCCGAGTATGAAGCTCTAGTAGAAGTGCTAAAGAAAGCCATGGAATTAAACGTTAAAGAATTGAAGGTTTTTGAAGATTCTGAAATCATCGTTAGACAAGTAAGGAACACTATACATTGCAACTCTCCAAACCTGAGGAATTACCAACAGGAAGTGCACATGCTAATAGAAAATTTTGAAGCCTTCAACATTACAACAATCCCCAGAACAAAGAACATTCTAGCTGATTCTATGGCCACCGCTGCCTCAAGGCTACCACCTCTAGAATATTATGAAGCCTCCTGGTTCACTGTGGAACTACTCTATAAACCATCGGTGCCCAACAATATTTATAATTGGAAGGTATTTGAAGGAGATGAACAGATCATAATTTTTTTTACCAATCAAGATAATTTCAAAGACTTGTCTATTGGCAATGAAGTATTCCAGGAACAATCAGCAGAAACCGATATTCGGACAGATCAAACGACTGACAAACCGAGGTCTCACACGATATCGATGGGAATAGCCAATTTATAAAACCTTTTTGACCTAAGGGAAAGATTTAAAGGGTCAAAGAACGTGAAGACGAGGAGTTCTTGTCCCATGCACGAAACTATAAATCTAGGAACCCCAGAAAACCCCAAAAATATAAATCTCGGAAAGGCAGTATATAAAGAGGAAAATAAGTCTTATCTCAAACTTTTCAGACAATATCAAGATGTTTTTGCATATTTCTACTGAGACCTGAAAACTTATGATACCTGTATCATTCAACACACTATCCTGTTAAATCCTGAAGTAAAACCCTTCCAACAGAAGCTCTGGAAATACCACCCATCCCTGGAACCTCTCATGTGCCAGGAGTTAAAGAAACTATTAGATGTCAAAATTATCTTCCAGGTTAGACACTCTGCATGGGTAGAAAATTTGGTCTCTATGAGGAAAAATTATGGGGATATCCGCCTATGCATAGATTTCAGAAACCTCAACAAAGCTTAATAAAAGGAAAAATACCCAGTTCCACCGATGGAGAAACTTTTGCAGACCATGTCAGGCTCTGAGATTTTCTCTTCACTGGATGGTTTCTTAGGTTACAACCATGTTCTAGTTTCAGAAGAAGACCTCTTAAAAACTACCTTCCGAACCAAGTGGGGAACCTTCACTTATATACACATGCCCTTTGGGTTAATCAATGTAGGGGAAACCTTCCAGAGGGCCATGGATGTAACGTTTTGAGGATTAATCAAAAAATGTGTAGTAGTCTATTTGGATGACGTGACTGTGTATTCAAAGAACAAAGAAGATCAAATCCAACATTTAACCCAGATTTTCGAAAGGTGTAGGAAATACGGTATATCCTTAAACCCTAAGAAAACTATATTTGGTGTCAAGGAAGGTTAGTTGTTAGGCCACATTAGATCTCAAGAAGGAATTCTCATAGATCCAAAATGGATTAGGGCTATATCTTAGCTTCCTTTACCCCACAATAAAAAGGCTATGCAATCTTTCTTCGGGAAAATCAATTTTGTGAGGAAATTCACTCTCGATTTCACTGAAACTATCAAACCCTTAAAAAAAATGATTCGTAAAGATGTTGAGTTTAAGTGGGATGATGAACGAAAAAATTCCTTCAGCAATATTAATACTGCGATATATCAAGCCTCAGTGCTACAAAGTCTTGATTTTAGCAAAGATTTATTTCTCTACACTTTTTCCTCCGACCAATCACTAGCTGCAGTATTGACTCAGAAGGATGATGACAACAATGAAGTTGCAGTATCATTCATGAGTACTAATCTCCAAGGGGCCGAACTAAATTACCCTGCTATATACAAGCAGACTTATGCAGTATACAAGGTAGTGAAACACTTCAGATCTTACATCCTTAAGAATCATACCAAAGTCATAGTGCCCCACCTTGCAGTCTGATCCCTATTCACTCAACATGAGATGGGGGAAAGAAGAGGAAAATGGATGGAAGTGGTCCAATAATTTGATCTAGATATAAAACCTGCTAAACTTGTTAAAGGAAAAGGGTTATGCAAACTGGCAACTGAAGCCCAGGACCAAGTAAATGAAGATCTTAGATGGGAGAATGAATTGACATTATGGTGTGGTGAAGATTCATACATCTCCCTAGGGCGAGAGTCTTGGTATGAGAAATTGACTTATCTTCTGTATCATGGGACTTGCCAAGAAAACCTAAACCCTAGGGAAAGGAGATCCCTCATGTTAAAATCCACACAATATCTCCTCGTAAATTTGGTGCTCTTCTATGTTAATTATGATGGGGTACTAATTTTAATATGTCTTGAATGAGAATATGCAGAAAAAGTTCTGAAGGAGCTCCATGATGGTCCTGTAGGTGGACATTTCGTAGGAAACACCACTGCACATAAAATACTGAGAGATGGCTATTATTGACCTACCCTATCCAGGGATGCTCAGACATACGCTAGAAACTGTAAAACTTGTCAAATAAGCGCAAAGAGGGAGAAGAGAGAAACTGTCCCACTCCAACCGGTGGTCGTTTCCAGGCCATTCGAGCAATGGGGGTTAGATAACATAGGAGAAATTATATTGAGTTATTCAAAACAACATAGATACATACTAATCACCATAGATTATTTCACGAAATGGGTAGAGGCCATCCCTCTAACCCATGCAAACAAAAAGGTGGTGATCCAATTCATAGAACAACAACTGATCACAAGGTTCAATGTGATTTCCATCCTTGTTTTCGATAATGCAGCTTAATTTTCTTCCACCTTATTAACAGAGTTTTCTCTAGACAAAGGAATCATAATCAGATACTCTGCAAACTACTATCCACAGGGGAATAGAGTGGAAGAATCAACTAATAAGAACCTAGTGAGAATATTAAAGAAAACAGTTGTAGACAACCATAGGAATTGGCACAGTTCACTTCATAATGATTTATGGGCCGATAGAGTTACACCCAAGGAATCTATAGGAAATTCCACATACTTTCTGGTATACGGACAGGAATCCATTCTCCCGAACGGGCTATATATTCCATCTCTTCAACTTGCTCAAGATTCTAGAGGAAAGCCCTCATTAGTCATACAACAAAAAATTGATACTCTCCTCACGCTGGAAGAAGAAAGGGAGAAAGAAAAATCAAAGTTCATATCTCATCAAAAGATAGTTAAAAGGTGGTTTGATAAGCATAAGGCTAAAGAGAAGAATTTTGAAGTGGGAGACTTAGTCCTAAAATGGGACAGAGCAAATGAGTCGAAAGGAAAACATTCTAAGTTTTAGAATCTATGGCTTAGACCTTTCTAGGTGGCCGAGAAGATTGGGGTACGCACGTATCAGCTACAGAATCTGAGGGGGGAACCTGATGCCCTCTCGGTGAATAACCAAACCCTAAAACAATATTTCCATTAAAATATATATATATATATATATTTGTGTTTGTGTTTTCATGATGTTTTGTTTTAGCTAGGTCGATTGTGAAATGCATTTTGTTTTTGTTTCTTGTTATATTACTTCTTCTCTTTTGAAGATTGTGTTTAGAAAGACGATGGTTGACCTCAATTCATGCGATATGACGAACTATGTTCTTGAATCTTCACTCACATACAACACAAGAAGCACTAGGGGACCTACGATTGTTTTAAGGATTTCTCTATCTAACCTGTGCAAATGAACAACCTTGGAAAAGTGATGAAGTGTCTTCCTGGTGGTCTGGTAAACCATTAAGGGAAAGATGGTAAGTTGGAAAGGACTACATGTACCTCAGATATAGAGCTAGCAAGTTTCACCTTAACCATCTCATTTTGAAAATAATAGACATCCTCCTCTCCCACTCACTCAGGGCATTCTGCCAAAATAAAATCAACTATATCAAATGAGTGCACAGTAGGAGAGGGTATGAAGATAACTCCCCAGGGGCTATGGATGCTCGATGGTAGTGAAGCAAGGTTTGTGACATCGGGGTGAATCCATTAGGGCTATGGATGCTCCCTAGCAGTAGAGCAACACCGTAGAAAGTGAATAAGGGTAACTAAAATTCATAATGCCAATGAATACCTTACTAGACTCTTGTCAAAGGGGGTGTGAGTCAGGTTTATAGGAAAATAAGGTGGAATAAAGGTTGAAAACCCCACAGGCAGGCCCAAATGCACCAATTAGGGACTTTCAAATGCAAGGATAAATGAAGCTCTGATAAAAAACCAGTTAAGTTCTTAACTAGATTTTGCATCAGCCGAGCCCAGCTAGGACTAGAGATTCTGATTTCGCCTAGTAATCTTTCATTTGTTTAGCACTCAACACACCCTAAAAATCCTATTTCAAATTTTTTACTTTTTGGGTACCACTTGATATTTGCATTGTCTGATTTGAATTCATGTTGATAAATGTTTTTTCTTTTCTTATTATCATGACTCTCATAAGCTATTTAGGTTTGTTTGAAATTATTAAACCCCATGAATTAAAAGGAATTAACACCTGAATAGAGAATCAACAACCAAAACACTTCATGTGACAGGCTCAGATTCAACATCGGAAGGAATTCAAAGAAGGAAAATATCCACCCAGGAAACCTTAGTCACTGAGTGTTGATCTCCATCGGCATCGACAAAAGGAAGTTTTTGTTTGTGTCAAAGTCTTGCATAAGGATATCGTTGATAGTTTATTCCCCTTCGACATTGGTAAAAGATAGGGATAATAGATGTTAACAAAGAAATAAAAGATATCGTTGATAGTCAATACTCGATGTGCTTATCGGAATCGAGGAAAACCTAAAGGGATCTCAACAAACATTCTGACCGCACTATAGGATATTCTTTATCACCAATCCCTGATGTGTTTTCAACATTTGGACTTTTTCGAGGAAGCTAATCCAAAGAAAGAACTTGATAGGTTTATCATCGATCACCGATACTGGACACTTTTCGGCATCGACAAGCTAAGTTTTGTTTTAGAATGAATAAATTAATGAAAGTCCCGAATCCGATTAATACACGTGAATTAGGTCACCGGTCTTCAACTCCACGTGTCTTTACTAGATTGGAGAATCGTACAATCTAGTTTTACCCCAAGTCATTCTTGGTTCCCTAGGTCCAAGTCACGCCTCTGAGTCAGCTTTTCCACAACAACATTGTATGGTAATATTGATCGGTGTCGGAGCCTTTTGTAGAAGGACATCAATGAAAACGTTCATAACATATCCCCGATCCTCGATCCACCCACTGAGAGAGCGACACGATGGGACGTTTTAGCATTAGATATGATCGGATTTTGGGAATTTAAGGAGCTAATTAATACCAAATCCTGCATTAGTTTCTACCTCGTGCGCTAATAAAAAAAGCCGACTGAAATCACTGATAGAACACATCACCCTCCGCGCCTCCACAGTTAACCCACGATGTATTTAAGTTATGGTGATTCGGCGACATATATGTTTAAATTTCACTCATCACCCAAATTGAATGGTTGATGCGACATAGTAAGTTCTTCCCTGGTTTACATTCTCTCGAGTTGTTGTAAACGAAATCACTCTGCGCGTAAGGAAATTCAGAGCATCCAAAGAAGCAAGACGAGTAATTTGAAGGCTACAAAGATCTTGTGAGTATCAAAGTAACCAGGTTTAGCAAGATTTACAGGTATGTATCCAAGTCTATGGGTTTTACATGGTTACAGTTCATATATATATTTTTATCTTGTTTTGTTCTTTACATAGTCTCTAAAATTTTATTTTAAGTTGCAAGAACAATTCCTCCAAGGAAGCCAACCACCAGACGATCGCCGAGGGCATCGAAGCTGAAAGAATCAGAGGTAGGTGAAGTATATTCTCTAGGGGACGAAAAGCAATTAAAATACACTCTAAGGTGAAGTATCTTTTGTCATCAAAACAAAAACGAAGAAGGATTTTATTCAGCCTCTTGCCTTTGGAGATACAAAGGCAAGAACGGGGTCCAAGATGGCACTCCCACATTGGGGAGACCTCTTTAACAAGATTAGTCAGGAGAAATACCCAAAATATATACCACACAACGATCTAGATGTTAGAGCGCTCAAAGACGAAGTGTTCCCGAACATCCGACGATCGTACCTGCATATGGTGGTGAGTAGAATCCCTGTGTTTCCCTGTATTGAAGTCCTGAAGTGGCTCATCGACCACACAGACACACATAATTTTTTAATCAACGATGACAATGGTGTGTGTGTCGGAGTGTTCTTACCGGTGGAAGTTCATAAATACTACAAGCTTAGAGATGTTAAGGAGAAGTTAAACACATATTTTGTCGTAAAGTTCTATGAGTTCCACGACACCAGTCAGGTGATGGCCTCATGGTGGAGGGAGGAAAATAAGTACACCAATCGGAGCACTGGCTGGTATGGGATGACCAATTTAAAGGAGCCATACATCTATTTTATGTCTCTCATATGCTAATTATATGGTGAGAAGGACTGCTCCAGATTTTCAGAGGCATGGATGCCCTTGACCTACACAGTGGCAATCTCCAGGAGTGGTTTCAACTCGGGAGCGATAATTTCTAAACAAATGATCATCTTCATAAAACAGGCTCATACGTTGAATGAAGGAGAAACACAAACCTTTTACATGGCTTCATATTTGCTTGATGTCATGTGCGCTAGAAACATCTTTGCTGACATGAATATGAGATGGCATGTCACAGAGCTCCCGATCCATGTCTATTTCAACATGCTATGGGAGAATAGGTATAAAAGTTCTTACTCCCTCATTTGCGATGAATTAATTGCATGAATTTATTTCATTATTTTTAAGAAGGAATGCCCGAGACAATCAGCTGCGACCAAGAAAATGATTTCCAAAGTAGGCCACTAGTACTTGGACGAGAGAGACACCTACATTAGGGTGTTAGGGGCCACCAGAGAACCACATATCCTACAAGCTCATGTCCCAAACCGACTTGTAGTGGGAGAAATATGCTATCAAACCATTTTTCAAGGCTACAACGCCACCCTGGTCAAGAAGCAAGCGTTCATTCCCTATGGTTTCCATGTAGGTTTCTACTTGTTTAAAGATACAAATCAAGCCAAACAAGAATGGATGAGCCAGCTCGAGTTCAAGTTCCAGATAGGTTGATTTTGAAAGCATGATCCAAAGGGCCTGGTCTTGCAACATGCTTCACAAGTGTCGTCCTACTGGTCGTACGCCCACGACAAATTTGAAGATGAAGTCTTCACGGAAAATGCCCAGGACTGGGACAAGGTGGTAGCAAGGATGGTTGACCCCAAAATAACCAGGTTTAGGGCCATGAGCCTGGATGAATAGGAGATTACCATAGAGCAATCGGCTCAAGAGTCCCTCAGAAACAGAGAAGAAATCAAAGCAATAGAAGCAACAGAGGTTCCCTTGGTGGCCCCAGTATAGGATAAAGGATTCCCTATGACACAAGATGCATGGGAAAGGGGATTGTAGATGATAGAATAAGATAAACGAGTAATTTATCAGCTGCAAGACAACCCAGACCTCATAGGAATGATAGGGGCCCCTTTTGACAACCCAGATGAAAGCCGGATAGGTCCAAGCGGCCCTGAGCTAATAGAAATTGATGAAATCATTGGGTTAGATAATCCTGAAGTTACAACACCACAGGTCGGATCATTGGGGGATGTTTTAGGTTAGTCGGAGATAGTAAGAACATCATAGAGAGAAAGCGCACCAAACCCCCTCCGCGAATTTATAAACATCTATGATGATGAATAAATTCCATAGGTATCCTTGGTGACTCCTGTACACATCACAGAGGAAAAGGAGCTCGAGAAGGCATCTTTCCCAACTCTCGACGCTCAAATTCGGAGCCCTTCACAGAATGACCAGGAGGTCGAAAGTGTCTTAAACACTGAACTACTCAATGTATCGAAAACTCAAAAGGATAGTCTGACGGACAATCCAGGGTCAGGCGAACAAAAGGAAGAAGCTCCAAAGCAGGAAATCGACATCTCAACGATCGATTATCAAGTAAGTACCGAGCCTATCCCCAATGCCTTAATTTCAACTGATACTCAACCTCCCGATGAGCAACAAACATAATCTGGACCTTCGGAACACATGGAGGAGGTTCAAGAACGCAGGCTTGAACAAATATGCACCATCAGGAGCCTATGAAATATGCTCACCCGGGGAGTAAACAAATCCCTAAACCTATGGATGAAGTTTTTGACATAATTTCTATCTCCTATGACTGGAAACGGAAAACTATCATGAAGAGAACCACCAAGAAGAGGAGGATCACCCTAGATCGCTCCATCCTCATCACCATAGAGGAAAAGTTGATGAACACAGAGCATGCCAAGACATGTGAACTAATCGGCACAGGGATGGCAATCACAGATGCCACCCTGGACAGAGAGAAAAGGGATGAATAGGAGCTAGCCGTTGCACTGAAGGAATTGGAGCACCTATGCCACTTGGCGAAATATTACTAGGACACCAAACAGGCTGTGGTGTTCCTGAGAAGCGAATTCCAGGAGGCCTACAACAAATTTACAGATGAATGACACCTATTCACTGCAAGGATAGTTGAGATTCAAGAAGACACCCTCATGGAACTGGCGATGTGCAAGGATATGGAGAGGTGGTATGATAAATCACATCAAGCCATTGAGAGAATCGACTATATCAGCGCGATGCAATAGGGTCGAGATGCCGAAGAACAGGACATCCGGGTGCTAAGGGAAAGCATCATCGACTGCAAAAGGAAATTGGTCGAATATTGGGTAAAAATGGCTAAGGAACCTCATTGGGAAATCCAAGAGAAATGGGTTGAGTGAAAGAAGAGTTGGACCAAGATAAACCGAGCAATGAGAGACATTGGCCTCCTAGAATTCAACACACCTGATGACTTTTTCGACTTGCGCAACATGGTCAAATCACATGTCGAACAAGATTCATTATGGATTGTGGAAATAGCAAAGGTGGTAGACATCGCCCCAATATAGGTGCATCCATTCATGGAGCACCCGATCAAAGCTCGATCCATGTTGCAGAAGTTAAGTGCTAGAATAGTCAAGTATCGGGAACATGCAGTAGAGATAGAGAGATCCTTTCAGCCCCAATGGAATAACATATATTCGTGTATGCTAACACATGTGAGGATCTCTTCGTCAAGTGGTCGGAGTACGAGAAGAGTCATCCACTCAAGTGAGATCATTTGATGACTCTTTGAAGACTGATAGAATAAATCACCCTATGGCGATTTTTGTTTTACTTAGCTACACTTTGATAGTTGTTTTTAGTTAATAATATGTTATAAATAGGAGGATCAAACTATTAGCAAAAGGTCAATGGTGGTTGCAAAGACCCTCATTTTTTGGATTTGTAAAGAACTATTTCAGAGCTTCCTTAATTGAGAAGTCATGTTTAGGACCAGAGACAAGTTTGTGTTTTTCATCAAAAGTGTGTATGATTGGATGTGATGAAGAATTGTTTTTGATTTCATCTCATGAATGGATGTTGTAACGAGTAAGAGATTCTAAATCTGTTGATAAGTTATCCGATTCAATGTTTTTACAGTTCTTGTCTTTAATGATGAAAATTAAATCATTGTGTTAATATGTGATTGATGATTAGAGTTAAGGAAACTATTTGTATTTCCATCATTTATCACATGCATGTTTTCTTTTGATAAATTATATCTCAGTCAATAATTGGAACACCAGCAGGTAAATGTATTAGTACTAGGTTGATTATGGTGGAGAATAATTGTCTGCATGCTAGAGTGAAAGGGTTATCCCAAGCTCAACCTTCTCCAATAGTTAAGTTTTCCCACTTTGTTACCTAGTTGGTTTATATTGGCTTTCATCTTATATGGGTCTCACCTATAAGAGAAAATACAAAGAGAACGTCTGAACTGAAGGAGGAGCTTTCACTAGAAAACGTAAATCCCATCGATTAATTGTCCGGATCGTGAGATTTGGAGAACCATTCCACTATTAAACGTTGTAGAGTCTAATTGGGCCTCGGTGGCAGGTTTGGTTCCTACTGTTGAGTTTAAGGGATTTAGGACCTCTCAACAGGACCCTAGACATGTATTATGTCTCCTCCTGTGTCTTGGGACACATTTCCTTAGTTAATTTGAATTGGTTAGCCAAAGGTGTATTAACTGGTTTTGCATTATGCATTCTAAACCTCTCCAACACCTTCTCTATGTACTCACCCTGAGACAATGTCAGTTTTCAATTTTTCCTGTCTCTTGTTATTCTCATACCAAGGATTTTCTTTGCATCACCCAAATCCTTCATCATGAATTAGATAATTTCTTCTTGAGCACATTTATATCCTGCATATTAGACCCTGCAACAAGCATGTCATCTACACACAATAGCAATATAATATAGCTTCCATTTTCTAGCCTCTTAAAATAAACACAGTGATCAGAATGACATCTACATGGAGAAAAGTTGTTTTTACATGTATCTGTTCAATATGCAAATCTTCTACTACCAGATGACTTAAAATAGTCCTAATTGAAGTCATCTTAACAACAAGAGAAAATATTTCATAAAAAACTATACATTTATTTTGTGCAAAACCCTTTACGATAAGTTTAGCCTTGTACCACTCTTTTCCTCCATCTTCTTCCTTAAACCTATAAACCCATTTATTCTGCAATTCTCTTTTTCATACAGGAAAATGAACCAAGTTCCAAGTATGGTTATTTACCAAGGAATCCATTTGTCTCCCACTTCTTTTTAGTGTCTACCTGCATTGCCTCTTCATAACATTATGGTTCACCCGAATCAGTCAACAATAAATAATACAGAGAATGAAAGTATTGTTCAGAGGGTCTACTTAACCTAGTAGATCTTCTAACAACACTTGCAGGAGTTTGAGGTACATGTTGCTCTTGTTGTTTTACATTTTGATTTTCTGGTACCTTTGGAATTTCTTTTTCAGTGATCTCATCAAGCATTGTGTATTCTGGTTTTTCTTTTTCCTGTTTCTTTCTCTACAACTGATCTTTATCAAAGACCTTCTCATTGAATATGACATCCCTACCCCTAATGATTTTTTGATTTTCATAATCCCATAAGTGATAACCAAAATCATTAACACCATATCCAATAAAGGTACACTTTTTGGATTTTGCCTCAATCTTTGTTCTATTTTCTTTATCAATATGGACAAATGTTTCAGAACTGAAAGTCTTGAAAAATGAATAATTTCCTTTTTACATGTCCATGCCTTCTATGGAATGCCACCATCCAAATAACTTAGAGGTCCTCTGTTTATCAAGTAAAAAACAATATATACAACAAATACCAAAAACTTTAAGGGGAACCCTGCATGCAATCTCATACTCCTTGCATGCTCCATGATTGTCCTATTCATCCTTTCTAACACACCATTTTCTTGTGGTGTTCCTGGAACTATTTTCTCTCTGTGAATCCCATGGTATGAACAGTAATCATCAAACTCCTTGCTACAATATTCACCTCCATTGTTTGATCTAAGACACTTCAACCTTTTTCTTGTCTCATTCTCAACCAAAGATTTCCATTTCTTAAAAGTGTCAAAAACATCAGATTGTTGTCGAATGCAATAAACACAAGTTTTTCTAGTTGCATCATCAATAAAAGTAACATAATAACCAGAGCCACCAAGAGATGATACATGAGTTGGTCCCCATACATCTGTATGCACAAGCTCTAACTTTTCACTCTTCTTTTCTTTTCCAACTCTGAGAAATCCGACTCTCTTATGTTTTTCATAAACAAAATGCTCACAAAAATCCAAATCAATTTGTTTAAGATATGGCAACAAATTCCTTTTGTGAAGTATCTACATCCCCTTCTCACTCATGTGTCCAAGCCTATGATGCCAAAGTGTTGTATCCACTCCTGTAGAAGCTAAAGAGATAACATAATTAGTATTACCATTACATAAATACAATGTATCTACCTTCTCTCATTTTTCTATCACCAGTGATCCTTTGGTGACCTTCCACACCTTATCTGTAAATATGGATATACAACCTTCACTTGCCAACTTCCTTGTTGAAATTATATTTTTCCTTAGATCTAGAACATTTCTTACCTCTTTCAACAACCATTGGTTTCCATTATTTTTTGTTTGTTTGTACCTTTCCCATTCCAACAATTTTGCATGGTGCATCACCCAAATGAGCATGTCCAAAATCACCTTGAACATAATCTAGAAAATGTTTCCTATGGGGCGTGGCATGAAATGAAACCTCTGAATCTACTACCCAAGACTCATAAATATCATCTACAAAAAGAATCAAAGCATCTTGTAACACATCACCTGTTACATTTACTTCCTAATTTTTCTCCTGTTGTTTGTCTCTTTGTTTCTTTGGAGCTCTGCAGTATTTCTTTATATGTCCTTTCTTTCCAAAATTCCAACACTCTATTTTTCCTAGTCTGGATTTGGATCTTCCCTTCCTAGAATGATTATTCTTGGATTTGGATCAAATTTGGTGAAGTATTTTGGTAATATAGTGTTTATTGGAATGATTATTCTTGGTGTAAGTACGTAAAGTTTCTCTTGTCATTTTATTGGAATGGTTATGGTATTGTTTACTTGCTCATGATAAAGATTATGAAATAGAATGCTAGATGAACCCTAGAAGTAAAGAACTTAAGGTATTGTTTCTTTACTTTTCATTTTCCAAGATTTACTAGATTGGTTTTAATTGTCAAACCTATAAAGCCCTAAAGTGTTATCACTTTAGAGGCTTTGGTTAATTATTGTTGCATATAAATTTAATTTAAAAAAAAAGGTCCAAGAAGAAGGAGGCGCTAGGGCCTAGAAGATCCTACCCCCTAGTAGCTCCCATTCTCAGAGCTTGAATTCTAGGAAGACTTAAAGTGATGCTCTCCCTATATCCTTTCTTACTTGGATTAGTGTTATCATTTTTGTTATTTTCCTCAATAGAAAGCCACCACCTTTGACACCATTACCCCATAAAAGGCACTAGTCTTCACCTCTTTCCTCTTTGAGAAATCAACCAACCTTCGAACCTTGAACTTCTCTAACTCCCACTAATACTAACCTAGTTTAATGAACTAACCCTATTTGATGTTGTTATAACCTTTGTTATAGCCATCTATTACCAACACTTTTAAACCTTATTGGCTAGATAAATCAGTCCAATCTTGCACATGAAATAATACTATCATTTAAGAATTAAGTGTTATACTTCATTGTCTTCAAAGTGCATTTTCTGAAGGATACTTTGCAATTGTCATACATTTATTATTTTTGTTATAATTTCATTGTTTGATGCCTATATATATCAGCTAGTGCATGTTTCTCACAATTTCATTGTCTTATTGAAGCGCTAATATCATCTTTTTACTTATAACTACCACATTCTTTCAATTGTTGTCTTGTTAAGAGAAGGTACACCTTATCTATACATTTTCTTAATCTCTTAAAGACAACCTTGTGACATATTTAACTTGAGTGACTAGTGAGAGGGGGGTAAATTATATCTTTCCTTCATTTCACCATCCCTTTAGGTCACTAGGGACGTCTCCCTTGGGGTAGTATTATCCCACTCCTAAACAGAAAGGGGTTTCCTATTAAGGTGGCAGTGATATGTCACCCCCTTGTTCCGCCAATATTGTCTCACTTGCCTTGGGCTTTGGACAAGTATAGATTGCGCGATAACAATCACATCGTGGATGAAGAGGAGGATGCATTCCTAAGACCATTTTTTGCTACCTTTGTTGAATATGGTAGGAAATGTTACAATAACCTCCCAGATAAAGGTATCTAGACTTGGGAAGATTTTGACAATGTCTTCATGAAAACATGGGGCACTAAGGGTGATCCTAACCTATTATTGTTGCAACTTTGTGAGATGAAAAAGAAAGAGAGTGATACTGTTAAAAAATATGATACTATAATTGAGAAGTTGCTTAGACGAATTCCCAATGATATTAGGCCCAAGACAACTTCTCTCAGATTCTTCTATGTTAACACATACCAAGGATAGTTTGTGTTTATGCTTAAGGAAAAACATCTGAAAATGTTAGAAGAAGCTCAAGAAAAAGATTCCTAGATTGAGGAAAATATTTATTATTCCAAGATTGAATCTTTTTATGCCCTTAGAGCTAAAGGTGGCACTAATACTACAAAATTTCATAGTGTTGAAATGACCCAAGATAAGGGCACTCCATGGGCTCATAAAATTGAAGAAGCCATAAGTGGCCTTGCTCAAACCTAGACCTTGTTGATGAATATTAAAGTTACCAATATGTAAATGATTCAACAATAGATGATGAGACTTCCATACAAAGGCCAACCACAAAGGACAACTCAGTATTGGAATCCTAGTCCTCCAAATGAGCAAAAGGTTCCTAACACCCTAGCACCCACCAATGTCATAGAGTCACAAGAAGCACCTTGGTGTCTACCCTATATGGATGCACATTGGGAGCATGAATGGCCAAGGAATAACCGTAGTCATGATGGCACTGACTATATGAACTTCCTTGACATATTGGAACCTATCTATACTATATATTATAAAGAATATTTCAATATGACCCAAGAACAACTTGAACAAAGCAATAAAGAGGCCACTAGAAAATCCAAAATGGAAATTCTAAGCCAAATGGATGTGGAATCAAGAGAGAAACTTAGGAATAAGGAGTCACAAGTTTATTCTATAAAAAATAATGTGCCCCAATCTCCTCCTAATGATCCTATATTTCCTCGGCCAAGACCTCTTATACCATCAAATGATAAAGTTCCTCCTCAACCAACATTTCCTAAGAATGATGAGATAGACTTGAACATTGATATGACTAACATATTGGGAAAAGTTAACATACATGTACCTCTCACATAGATAATCAATATTCCCTCCATGAGAGATAAAGTAGAAATATTTCTGAAGATATAAGATGAACCTAGGGATCCTCCTATATTGTTGCAAGAAAACTATCTTAGGCAAACCAATGAGGATTACCCACCTTGCCTCATTATTATAGAGGTAAATAACACATGGATTAAGAATTGTATGCTTGATTATGGGGCATTCACAAATGTCATTACATTGAAGGTCATGAAATAATTGGGGTTGTAAATCTCAAGATCTTACAAGAAGTTTATGGAATTGATTCTAAGGAAATTAGGGTGTATGGTTTAATAGAAGACTTGCTAGTTCACCTTGCAATATATCTTGTGGTAGTCATTGTAGTACTTGATGTGCCTAATACTTGGGGATTTCTTTTATCAAGGAAGTGGGTTGAAACATTGCGTGGTACTTTACATATGTAACTATCATATTCCACCATTCCCATAGGGAAGGACACCAACACCCTCTTATACAACTAACCAAACAAGATGACCCATGTCGAAGATCATAAATATAACTTTGAATTCAAATCATTCCTTGAGGAATACCATTCTAAGGATCCTATAGATTCCCCTCTTGGTATTAACCTAGATAACCTCCCTCAAGAAGAAGATATCTTAGATGTAGTTTGGCCTAAGAAGGAGGATTATCAAAAGCAACTTGACAAATACAAAGACAAAGAAATTGGTTCCATTACAATTCTGAAAAATGGAAATGAAGAAAAGTTGCATAAAGATTATCAAAGGAACATTTCTCTACTGAGGTCCCATTCTCCCACCTTGAAACAAGAGAAAAATATTTAGGAAGAGAAGAAAGTGAATTACTCCAAAGAGGAATATTTTCAAGAAGGAAAACTAGTACTTATGTGGGACAAGATGAAGGGAGAGCTAAATATGAAGAAGGAGTTTTATGATCTATGGAAAGCTCCTTACAAAGTTGGAAATAATTCTATCGATGATTCATATTACTTGGCTATTCTAGAGGGAAGGAGACTACCATTGCCCATTAATGTGTCCCTTCTCAAGCCCCATTATGGGGAAGAAACCTGACTTATTGAAGATCAAGATTAGGGTAGGTAGGTCATGTTGTGTGCTTGCATTGATTTATTTACTTGTTATTATTGATTGATTTACTATGCATTCATGTTATCTTAGTTTGATGTTAATATTGTAAAAATAAAAATGATATATTGATGAAAATTCAAAATGTTTATTTCCAACATGATTTTATTAAAGTAACATGGGTGTATCATATCCCCCATATTTACTTATAATGTTCTAGTGTTGTTAGAAGCGTTTGCAAGCTACACGTATTGTATTACCAAATATGATGAGGTTATCATGGGATCTATTGTGAGCACATATCCCCATGTTGGAGCTAGATGTTACCTCCCCCCATGCCTATGGGTAGCTTGAGGAGATCATGTCTCATGGCCCATAATGAAGACAATGATCCTAATGATGATGATGATCAACATGTCCACTCATGGAAGCCCAACAACCCCCCTCAATTTCCTCTTTCACTCATGGTAAACAAATATCATCACATCCAATCAACACAGTCTTTGCGAGATGGTAATCCAACATCACCATGAGGTACATTAGCCCTTGAATATAGAGTGTTGTTCTTAATATACTAGGAAAATGAATGAGGATAATTGGTTGAAGTTGGATAATGAATCATAAGCTCAAGAAGTTATGTTTGTTTCCTTGTTTCACCTTGGTGGCCATCATTTGTACTCTAGTATTATGTTGTCTCCCCAAATAAAAAGGGGTATCATTTGGGGGTCCTCACAAGGGTAACGTTATGTTTCCCCACCATACATAACACTTACAATCTTGGAGCCTGTCACATTGTACTAAACTTCGATAATGCGTCATTGTTCATTCTCTCATGAGAAGAGGGGATGAAGCCCGAAGGTTGATTGTAGCTACTAGTAAAAAATGATAAAGAAAGAATGATGCTAAATAAAGGAAGAAATAATAGCAATTTCATTTAAAAAAAATTATTCCATACTTGATCTCTACCCTTTCCGCATTTTCTCTAGTCCCAAGTCAATGAATGCTAATGCTTGAAACTTTATAAAGGGGGCTTGCAAATTAATAAAAGTACAATATAAAAGGAATATTAAGGGGTTGGAAAAATGTATCTCCTAGAAAGTGGTAACTCAAGATAAAGTGCACCCTCCACAAAGGAACTCATAGAAATGGACCTAATGATTCCATAAACCATGAAGTAATCCTAGTGTGATTCGTTATCACACTTACTCTTGAAGGGTTCTTTTCTTTTCTACTTCCCCCATAACGTATCCCTCTACTTGGGTCTTTTCTTTCCTATTTTGGTGGGCACACCTAATAGGGTTTGATGATGGTCTTGCCATACTCAAACTTTCCAAAATTCTTGAGATAATGTGAATTTTGAAGGGGATACTTGATGTGATTTGTTTATGTGGCTTCTATTTTAAGTAATATCTTACTTTGCATGATCTAAGGACTATTATACCTTGTGAACATTGTTTTTATTTGATTGTGTAACTTTGATTTGATTTGAATGCACCTGACATGGTTCTTTGAAGGGCCTCTCATACTTTCACCTAGGATATTGTGCCTTTATTGCAGGATATGGCATGTGTGATGCATAGCATTGATTCATTTGTTGGCTTGAGATACTTAGACACAATATCTCACATCTTTAGGACCTCAGACGATGGACACATTGGCTTTTATTTGATAGATATGGTCATGATGGCACACTTATGGCAAAGAAGACCATACTTTGGACAGAGAAACCCACACCTTACCTAGCCACTTGGTGGAGGATGTTTCACTTGGTTTTCTTAGACACCATGTAGAGATTATATACATCCTCTCTCCACCTTGGAAGTTGCTTTACATGCCTTGGATACTAGGATTTTGATGATTATTTCATGTGCCAGGGTTTGATGGAGATGATGGGGTTTGCTTAACACATGCATGCCACATGATGATTTGATGTGACATAGAATTATTACACCTTTCTTTCACCTTGGATGATGACACATGGCCTTGGGAGGCCCTCCTTCACACTTGGGATGCTTGACATCATCACACGTGTGGCCTTATCATGGCTTATTTATATGATTTATCATTCTGGAGGCTATTTTGAGGGGTCGGCCCCACTTCTAGCATGAATTATTGTTGTTTTACTCAATTATGTGTACACATAGTGCTTAGTTACCTCATATAAATATATGAAGCACTCAAACATTTTATCACCACTCTAACAGTTGTGAGATACACCTATACATGTCTCTTCTCTTCTCTTTTTTGCTAGGATTACTTGTGCGCGCCACTTGAAGGAAGATTTTATTGGATGCTTGTCTCTTGTTGATGATTGGATGGTGAATTAGGGTTTCCACATTGTAACGACCTCCTTGTTACGACAACAACTCCGATACAGGTGAAAAAAAAAATTTGTTTTTAAAAGTGTGTGCGCGTGTGTAAAAAAAAGAAGCAGACACACTTGACGCTACGTTGCCACCCGACGACTAACAAGACACAACCACGATGATCACAACAAGAGGAAATAAGGCGCACCACAAGTGACTGCAAGCATTAACGACCATAGACATAAGGCGCACAACAAGTAACCACAAACATTTTACGACATACCGGGTTATGCACAACACGAACACATAAGGAAGAATCCATAGTAGTAGAATTTACTATTTCTGCACAGGAAAGCAGGGCGTTTAATCTTAGTTCTCTGCTCCGGAGAGAGAGAAGGTCAGATAGGCTCCTGGCCGACTGCTCAGGCAGAAACTAGTAATCTCCGTCAGGTGTGTCGCAAGAGTGGAAACCCTCCCTTTAAAGGGCCCGAGACTCTTGATACGGCACTGGATTCTTACACAGGAAGAAAAATCACACACACTGACTTATGTACTGAGGCTACATGGAGGTGTATACATCTCGCTCGACAACTGACCAAGCAATAAAATGATTAAGACCTCTTACCACAAAAATTGTATGAATGGCACGTCCTCTAGGAAGGCGCAAGTAAGAAGGACTCCGACAATGACCAACCACTAGAGACTCAATGACATCAATCATAGACCAATACTCCATTGTCTTCCATTAAGCGACGAGTTACCAGCCCAGTCTTAAACAATGAACGTTAATTAATTGCAATTCCCTGTTTACTGAATCATAATGAAATTACCATATCCTCACCTTCTACATCACCTTATCAGTGCAGTTAAAATAATGATGACCTTACCTTTTGTTGATATTAATAACAACAGAACTACCGAGGGCCTAACCATAATTAACCGTGTATTTTCTTTTATAGATAGAATAGTATGGTAATTTAAACTAAGAATGGATTTCCATTACAAACCTTGTAAATAAATAAAAATCGACTTTTAACATAATAATTTAACTTCAACTGGAATACCTATGGTAAATCAGATTGCAGAGAATTTCACAGCATTGTAATTCGGACTAATAGAGGCTTCTCATTACAAAACATTAGAAATAAAATATTCGATGTTTTTACCATAATCAATTAAAATCACAAGAAATACATATTTTAAATTGGATGGTAAAGAATTTCATAGCATTTTAATCTGAACTAAAAAGGTTTAATTATCAATAATTATCAACTAACCTAAAAGAAGGCAATAAGGTAAGCTCGACAAGAATATAATCGCTATCATTAAGGCGTACTTTCTACATCAGACCTGACAGGAATTCCGTGGAGCAACCAGTTGTCCATTAATACACTCGTGGAGTAAATTCTAAGGGTAATCATTGACCATTAACATTAAATTGTTGAGCGCTACATAACTGGCAAAAATAAGAACTGTCATAACATTTAATTCATTAGCGAGGATGCAATTAAAAGGAAACCATATTTGAAAATTGACCCAGGAAGAGATTTTATACAAAAGCAGCAAACGCACAGGTGTAGTTAAGTTTCTGTCAGAAAGAAGTCACTGTCGTGCAAAAGAAGTCGTTTTCTGAAATAGGACAACCCCCAATACAACGTTAAGGATTCCTGCCACGAGTAAAGATCTGAACGTTGGACGCTATCCAAGAAGGTTAAGAAATAAACACGGAATTAACCTAAGAAAGGCTTGGTAGTGGATTTCATTGTGAAGCTATCAAGGCTACCTGTCATTCATCCTAAGCGGAATCCTGGAGATAAAATAGCAGAGAGGGCGATTAAGACCATTCAGCGTCAGGCAAGGGAGCGTGTCAGGCTAATCGCAGTCAATGAATGGCAATCACGGTCTATATGGCTGCAACCCCACCATTTCTACCACGCGCCAGACTGAAAAGGAAAAAAAATAAAATAAAGTGATACATACGACAAGGGAACAGGAAGTTGACATGACTCGTTCACTCTACCCCGTGCAACCCTTTGGTCTTCCTAGAGAGACTCAAATTCTAGACCTCTACCATTCCTTTTCAGACTACCCTTTGACTTGTGGCAAATGTAACGAAGGCCGAACTTGCTAGCTGCAACTGAACAGTAAAATCGAAGCTGAAGGAAAAAGGGTGAAGTGAAACTTGCAAAAGGGAAGGAGGTGCATACCATAAGGGCGAGAATGCAAGGAGTAGAATGACAAAGGGACGCGATCCATCAAACGGTTGCCCAGTAAAACTTAAACAAAACATCAACAAAAAACTAGAGCTGGAATCGCCCAACTAGATACATGCGGTTATACACAGTTATCTACAGTTATATATACGCCCCAGGTCAAATTTTAGGTAGTTTTTTTTTGTGTTTTTGCAAACAGCTGCAGAGGCCGAGAAGGAAATTCACCAGGGCATATCTCAGGAGGCAAGAGAAGAACAGGAGATGAGTACCTCCCCAGGGTATCGGTTGTTTGTTTTAATTAGTTAAGATTTAGATTTTAAGTGTTTAATTGGGCGACAGGCGCAGATCTAAGGTGATCGTAACACCTTCAATATTTTGTGGTATATACCTATTCTTCAGTTGATCGGGAAGCAAAATTTAAAAATCAGTAGCAAGGTTCCAGCTTGGTGGTCTAAATCGGTAATGGTGCCAGGTGATACAGATTTATCCCTATTGTCTATGTTGTGGGGAGCTCCGATCTTACGGAGGTGCAGTGAAGGGATACAAGAAATCAATTAAAATCGTTGTTCATTCAATTTAGGAACAAGCAGTGTAGAAATGAGAGTGTCAATGGCTGTCAAGCAAGGAGAATTCACTAGCAAACTGAAAATGACCGTCTAAAATTTGCTCACATCAAGCGTGCTGTCTGTGAGAAGGGTTGAGGGAAATCACTAGCCTTCAAACAAGGTTACGGGCGGAAATTCCATCAAGGTTATAATGGCCGACTATAAGTTCGCTGAAGGATACAATAGTTGAATTACTATGACAGGGGTATTGCATTACATCAAGATCAAGAATACCTATCGCATAAGAACCTTAAGAATAAAACTGCAGATACGATTTTAATCGCTGAGCATATAACTAAAAACATCCATTAAGTCCATTTACAACTAATAATCCGATCCCAGCATGAGTTATAATGCATACAATTCTACAAATTTAAAACAATCATACCGTTGTCTCAATGTCGTCCCCTAGTGTCGTCCACGCGCATTGTCCTGCTCCTGCTCGTCGACCATCGAGACTACACCAGTACCTCCCAGCCAATCGCTAGGGGTACTTTGCTTCCCTCTTAGCCCCCCGAGCCGCAAAGGGGCCACACAAAATCCAGAAGGTAAGTCTAGCTTCCTAGCTCGCCTCGCAAGGCTAAGCTACCACTCCAATCCGAGTTGAGAAAATCCCAACTCCTCACAAGCAATCAGTCAGGTCACAATCCGGTAGCGTAACGTTATGCTAACTGCCCATCCCTTCTTCCTCATCTTCCCTTTCTTTTATAGAAATTTGAGACCCACCCTTTCCCTAAATCACATTTAATTTAAGTTTTAATGAAAACCCTCTAAAACTTCTCTGTCTTACAAGTGTCACTCATCCCCCACGTTTCTCCAAAATTATTTTCTTTAAATTTATTAAAAGGCTCATTTCCCTATTTTTATTATTCCCTTTCTTTCCCCCCTTTTTTTTTTTTTCAAACCAGAAAGGTAAATGCACTAATTAATCTTTTCATTTTATTTTTAAATTCATAACTTTTTACACTCCCACCCGTTAAATAATTTTATTTCTTCTTTACAATTTTAAAACCACAGATTTCAATTAATTTATCCCTCTCTTCACTTTACCCCCCTAAATTTTAGAAGACTGAAACCATCACTTAAGTGGGTTTTATGTTACATCCTCATTTTTATTTTTATAGAATCCCTTTTTTTTAAGGTTAATCGAAATTTTATCTTAGAGAAGTTATTTTTTTTTATTTTTTATTTTTAGACATAGGTTTAGATTTTGAACTGGGCGACAATTGTTTAGGGGAGTCGTTTTAAGGGTTTCTTAAGGTGTTAATGTCTTAGGGCCGTCTAGGTTTATTTCTTCCTCATCATCAGTGCGACGTGCCCTTCAGGACGCACTACGTGCTCCAAGGGTGCCACTCGCCTCGTTCGTTTCTTTTGCGCAACGTGCCCTTCAGGATGCACCACGTGCTCCAAGGGTGCCACTCACTTCTTGTGTTTCTTTTGTGCGACGTGCCCTTCAGGATGCACCACGTGCTCCAAGGGTGGCACTCACTTCTTGTGTTTCTTTTGCACGACGTGCCCTTCAGGATGCACCACGTGCTCCAAGGGTGTCACTCGCTTCTTGTGTTTCTTTTGCGCGACGTGCCCTTCAGGATGCACCACGTGCTCCAAGGGTGCCACTCACCGACTTGACTGATTGGTAGGCATATATAGCCCATGGAGTCAACACTCCGCCAGGTGAACTTGTGGGAGACTAAGGGATCTAAGGAATAAGGCCCCTACCTTATTGCGCGCCCCTTAGAATCATCATGAGCGATTGTCGCAGTCTGCCCTCACGGCATCGTGGATCCTCTCGAACTAGGTAATCGTTAATCTACAGTTCTATCCACGACGGGAGTGCTAGTAGGCTATGGCAGGGCTGTTGTCCACGCCTCTCCCTCAACCTCTCTGGAAATTGTGTGTGGCCCCTTTACTCCATATGTGAGTCTGGTCGGAAAGCTATCGTCAGCCTGCATCATCAACAATCGTGTCAGAGCATGTCAACATCATATCACCAAATCAATGAAATATCATAGTAAATAAATCAACCCAAATAGCACACTCCCTGACTCAATCCAGAGTCCAAGGGGTTCCACCGATGCCTCTGCATCCTCAAGGTCTGAAACCCTGCGCACTCAATGAAACTGAGTCAACAACACCTGTCTACATCAAAGTAGTAAAACATCATGTCGTATATCATAACACATCATAATCAAGTATAAATGTTTTAACATCATAACAGTCCATATCACTTGCGAGCAAGTGTCCTCAAAGAATAAGTTTTCTCAGTGCGCCAGAGCGGGATGTTACATACACCCCCTCTTGGTCTAAACTTTGTCCCGACGTTTCTTAGTATAAATGCCGAAATAAAGGTACCACAATATCATAAGTACCACAGTATCATAAGTCTATCTATCAAACAAAAATGGAAATTGTTGGCGCATATCATATGCATCCTCCCAGGTCGCCGAGTGCAGACTATAACTGTCCCACTTGACATTGACCTGATCTACTGTTTGACGTCATAACTGTCGAACGTGATGATCTAAGATGCGGACCAACTCAGCCGTGAGTGCTCCCTCGTCCGATACCTGCAAGGAACTCATATCAATCACATGCGTAGGATCACTAATATAATGTCTCAAAACAGATACATGAAAAACATCGTGCATACGCCTCAAAGAATCAGGCAAGGCTAGTCGATAGGCCACGGGCCCCTTTCTCTCCACAATCTTGAAAGGTCCCACGAA
>ML804166.1:12014-29795 GCA_009831015.1 Picea engelmannii | reverse complement strand
TCCAAATCGTGCGTCGCGTAGTTCTCCTCATGCCTTCTCATCTTCCTCGAAATGTAAGCAATCACTCGTCCGTCTTGCATCAAGACTCCGCCTAAACCTTCCTTGGATGCGTCAGTGCATACCAAGAAGTCTGCATCCATGTCAGGGACCTTTAGTATCGACGTTGTTGTCAACAACTGTTTAAGCCTCCGAAATGCTTCCGCGCATTTCTCCGTCCAGACAAACTTCTTGTTTTTCTTCTGCAATTCCGTGATCGGATTTGCTATCTTCAAAAATCCCTCGACAAACCGTCGATAGTATCTTGCTAAACCCATAAAACTATGCACTTTTGTGACATTCGTCGGTGCAAGCCATTCCATAATAGCCTCAACCTTGGCTGGATCCACGACGATACCTTCGCCGGAGATGACATGCCCTAAGTAGTGAATCCTCGATTGGTAAAAAGAGAATTTGGACAACTTCCCATACAATTTGTGCTCTCGTAGACACTATAGTACCAAGTGCAAGTGCTCGTCATGCTCCTCCGTCGTCCGAGAGTAGATCAAGATATCATCAATGAATACTTGGACGAACTTGTCCACATACTCGCGGAACACCCCGTTCATCAAACTCATGAATACCCCTAGGGCGTTTGTCAGTCCAAACGGTAAAACAGTAAACTCGTAATGTCCAAATCTCGTCTTGAAGGCGGTCTTAGGGACGTCATCCTCCTTGATCCGTAACTGGTGATACCCTGATCGCAAATCGATCTTGGAGAACACCGTCGCACCCTTCATTTGATCGAACAGATCATCAATTCTTGGTAAGGGATATCGATTCTTGATCGTAGCCTTGTTCAGTTGACGATAGTCAATGGAAAGCCTCCATTATCCGTCCTTCTTTCGTATGAAAATAACTGGTGTACCCCACGGTGACACACTAGGGCGTATCAGTCCCAGGTCCAACAACTCCTTCAGTTGCATTTTCAACTCTTGCAACTCCGGGGTCGACATCCGATAAGGCGTTCTTGCTATCGGTTCGGTCCCTAGTTTCAGGTCTATAGTAAACTCCAATTCTCTCTCTAGCGGCATCCCAGGTAACTCCTCTGGAAATACATCCGCAAACTCCTTCACCACCGGAAGGTGTTCTAGACCTTCCGCTACTCCCTTTTCGTTTAGCGCGAGGATCGCATAAAGCTTGCACCCCTTGCGCATACTATTCTGTAACTGTAAGGAAGAGATGAACCTCAGGGATACTCCCTGGTTCCGTCCTACAATCACACATTTATGTCCTTCATCATCGACCAAGCTCAACCGTTTCGTCTTGCAATTGAGCATCACCTCATGCGATTCCAACCAATCCATACCAATCACGACGTCATAAGATCCTAAGATCGTGACGTACAAGTTGACCCTCGTGACAAACTCTCCCAGGTTAAGGGCACAGACCGTAACCTTTCCTCCAACCTTCTGTTTGGCTCCTGAAGCCATCTCCACGAAGCTAAACTCATCCTGTTCGACTGCCTTTACCTTAATCCTTTTTAGCGCTGCACCAGAAATGAAACTCTTAGTAGCACCTGGGTCTATCAAAATACTAAGGGTCTGGTCAGCGACAATACTTGTCGTCTCGAGCACAGTCGACTAGTTCTCTGCCTGGCGGTTATTCACCGCTGCATGAATCCGATGGGCCTTGCCCATATCTCCCACTATAGTGGGTTCGGCTGATCCWGACACCCTAGTCCTCTCCACAGGACAGTCACGCTGGTAGTGTGGCTCTCCACACGTCCAACACCCCTTCTTCGGCCCAGTAGTCCTAGTACCYGAAGTAGAAGAAGGTTGCCCATTGGCCTGAAACCATGGTCTATTCTGCTGAACAGGCCTAAACTGCTGCTGCTGCGCACGACGCTGCTGCTGGTGAGGTGGTCCTCGATAAGGTGTCCGATGTTGAGGCGACGGTCATCGGGGTGTAGAAAAAGTGGATCCTCTCTGGAAGCCACGATATCCCAATGCATGTCTCGTCGGTGTCTGATGCTGCGGTGTACCAGAGGAACCCTGCCCTACTGGTCTCGCTGGAGTCCTGGTATGACCCCCATTGATAAGCTCCTCCTCTGCTATGAGTTCCTTTTGGACAACTTCATGCAAGTTTTGAGGCATCAAGATCCTAACCTTTGCAGGTAGGCTGTCGTTAAGGCCAAACACGAACCTGTTGACCTTGAGCTTCTCAGTGTTAAGGTGCGGAGCATACCAGAGCAGCTCCATAAAACATGCCTCGTACTCGAGCACCGTACGACCTCCCTGTCATAATGCGTTGAACTCATTGAGATGACGCTCAATGAATTCCTCAGAAAGGTACCTCTCTCGGAACCGTTCCTCGAACAGTTCCCATGACACGTCTTCAACGACCATGTTCAGCTGCGGCAGGAGCGTCTTCCACCATAGAAGAGCGCTCCCCTTCAGTTGAAAGACCGCCATGTGGACCTTCATGTTGGAGGTATAATCGCGAAGTGCGAAGCACATCGCCATATTCTCCAACCATGTCTCGACGGCGGAGGCGTCCGGGGCACCAAAGAACTCGAGAAATTTTACCTTCTCGAGTTCACGGTGAATGCTACCTATAACGGCCGGTGTGCGCGGAGGAACCTCAGCGGGTGCCGGCGCACTGGCCTCGTCTCTATCCAATCGGTTGATCAGTGCCTCGGACATGCGCTGAAAAGATCTCATCATCCCAACAACATGGCCAACCGCTATCTTCTCCTGTCCGAGAACCTGCTCACCTCCCTGGGGGTCAGACCCCTCAGGCGTGGATGCTACTGGAGGCGTCATGCCTCCTCTCCTAGTACCCCGTCGTCTGCCTCCGCGGCGTCCTCTAACCATGATTACCTGCACACACACAATCAACTTGATCAGCAATAGTATAATCAAATCTAATCATGCCAATGAAAGCCGTAGCGAATCCCAAGTCGCAGGTCGAACCTGGCTCTGATACCATATGTAACGACCTCCTTGTTACGACAACAACTCCGATACAAGTGAAAAAAAAAAATTGTTTTTAAAAGTGTGTGCGTGTGTGTAAAAAAAAGAACCAGACACATTTGACGCTACGTCGCCACCCGACGACTAACAAGACGCAACCACGATGATCACAACAAGAGGACATAAGGTGCACCACAAGTGACTGCAAGCATTAAAGACCATAGACATAAGGCGCACAACAAGTAACCGCAAACATTTTACGACATACCGGGTTATGCACAACACGAACACAGAAGGAAGAATCCATAGTAGTAGAATTTACTATTTCTGCACAGGAAAGCAGGGCGTTTAATCTTAGTTCTCTGCTCCAAAGAGAGAGAAGGTCAGATAGGCTCCTGGCCGACTGCTCAGGCAGAAACTAGTAATCTCCGTCAGGTGTGTCGCAAGAGTGGAAACCCTGCCTTTAAAGGGCTCGAGACTCTTGATACGGCACTGGATTCTTACACAGGAAGAAAAATCACACACACAGACTTATGTACTGAGGCTACATGGAGGTGTCTACATCCCGCTCGACAACTAACCAAGCAATAAAATGATTACGACCTCTTACCACAAAAATTGTATGAACGACACGTCCTCTAGGAAGGCGCAAGTAAGAAGGACTCTGAAAATGACCAACCACTAGAGACTCAATGACATCAATCATAGACCAATACTCCATTGTCTTCCATTAAGCGACGAGTTACCAACCCATACTTAAACAATGAACGTTAATTAATTGCAATTCCCTGTTTACTGAATCATAATGAAATTACCATATCCTCACCTTCTACATCACCTTATCAGTGCAGTTAAAATAACGATGACCTTACCTTTTGTTGATATTAATAACAACAGAACTACCGAGGGCCTAACCATAATTAACCGTGTATTTGCTTTTATAGATAGAATAGTATGGTAATTTAAACTAAGAATGGCTTTCCATTACAAACCTTGTAAATAAATAAAAATCGACTTTTAACATAATAATTTAACTTCAATTGGAATACCTATGGTAAATCAGATTGCATAGAATTTCACAGCATTGTAATTCGGACTAATAGAGGCTTCTCATTACAAAACATTGGAAATAAAATATTCGATGTTTTTACCATAATCAATTAAAATCACAAGAAATACATATTTTAAATCGGATGGTAAAGAATTTCATAGCATTGTAATATGAACTAAAAAGTTTTAATTATCAATAATTATCAACTAACCTAAAAGAAGGCAAGAAGGTAAGCCTGACAAGAATATAATCGTTGTCATTAAGGCGTACTTTCTACATCAGGCCTGACAGGAATTCCGTGGAGCAACCAGCTGTCCATTAATACACTCGTGGAGTAAATTCTAAGGGTAATTGTTGACCATTAACATTAAATCGTTGAGCGCTACATAACTGGAAAAAATCAGAACTGTCATAACATTTAATTCATTAGTGGGGATGCAATTAAAAGGAAACCATATTTGAAAATTGACCCAGGAAGAGATTTTATACAAAAGCAGCAAATGCACAGGTGTAGTTAAGTTTCTGTCAGAAAGAAGTTACTGTCGTGCAAAAGAAGCCGTTTTCTTAAATAGGACAACCCCCAATACAACGTTAAGGATTCCTGCCACGAGTAAATATCTAAACACTGGACGCTATCCAAGAAGGTTAATAAATAAACACGGCATTAACCTAAGCAAGGCTTGGTAGTGGATTTCAGCGTGAAGCTATCAAGGCTACCTGTCATTCATCCTAAGCGGAATCCTGGAGATAAAATAGCAGAGAGGGCGATTAAGACCATTCGACGTTGGGAAAGGGAGCGTGTCAGGCTAATCGTAGTCAATGAATGGCAGTCGCGGTCTATATGGCTGCAACCCCACCATTTCTACCACGCGCCATACTGAAAAGGAAAAATAAATAAATAAAGTGATACATACGACAAGGGAACAGGTAATTGACACGACTCGTTCACTCTACCCCGTGCAACCCTTTGGTCTTCGGGGAGAGACTCGAACGCTGGATATCTACCATTCCTTTTCAGAATGCCCTTTGACTTATGGCAAATGTAACGAAGGCCGAACTTGCTAGCTGCAACTGAACAGTAAAATCGAAGCTGAAGGGAAAAGGGTGAAGTGAAACTTGCAAAAGGGAAGGAGGTGCATGCCATAAGGGAGAGAATGCAAGGAGTAGAATGACAAAGGGACGCGATCCATCAAACGGTTGCCGAGTAAAACTTAAACAAAACGTCAACAGAAAACCAGAGCTGGAATCGCCCAACTAGATACATGTGGTTATATATAGTTATCTATAGTTATATATACGCCCCGGGTCAAATTTTAGGTAGTTTTTTTTGTGTTTTTTCATACAGCTGCAGAGGTCGAGAAGGAAATTCTCCAGGGAATATCTCAGGAGGCAAGAGAAGAACAGGAGATGAGTACCTCCCCAGGGTATCGGTTGTTTGTTTTAATTAGTTAATCTTTAGATTTTAAGTGTTTAATTGGGCGACAGGCGCAGATCTAAGGTGATCATAACACCTTCAATATTTTGTGGTATATACCTATTCTTTAGCTGATCAGGAAGCAAACTTTAAAAATCGGTAGCAAGGTTCCAGCCTGGTGGTCTAAATCGGTAATGGTGCCAGGTGATACAAATTTATCCCTGTTGTCTATGTTATGGGGAGCTCCGATCTTACGGAGGTGCAGTGAAGGGATACAAGAAATCAATTAAAATCGTTGTTCATTCAATTTAGGAATAGGCAGTGTAGAAATGAGAGTGTCAATGGCTGTCAAGCAAGGAGAATTCGCTAGCAAACTGAAAATGACCGTCTAAAATTTGCTCACATCAAGCGTGTTGTCTGCGAGAAGGGTTGAGGGAAATCACTGGCCTTCAAACAAGGTTACGGGTGGAAATTCTAGCAAGGTTATAATGGCTGACTATAAGTTCGCTGAAGGATACAATAGCTGAATTACTATCACAGGGGTATTGCATTACAGCAAGATCAAGAATACCTATCGCATAAGAACCTTAAGAATAAAACTGTAGATACGATTTTAATCGCTGAGCATATAACTAAAAACATCCATTAAGTCCATTTACAACTAATAATCCGATCCTAGCATGAGTTATAATGCATACAATTCTACAAATTTAAAACAATCATACTGTTGCCTCAATGTCGTCCCCGAGTGTCGTCCACGCGCTTCGTCCCGCTCCTGCTCGCCGACCGTCGAGACTACACCAGTACCTCCCAGCCAATCGCTAGGGGTACTCTACTTCCCCCTTAGCCCCCCGAGCCGTAAAGGGGCCACACAAAATCCAGAAGGTAATTCTAGCTTCCCAGCTCGCCTCGCAAGGCTGAGCTACCACTCCAATCCTAGATGAGAAAATCCCAACTCCTCAYAAGCAATCAGTCAGGTCACAATCCGACAACGTAACGTTATGCTAACTGCCCATCCCTTCTTCCTCATCTTCCCTTTCTTTTATAGAAATTTGAGACCCAACCTTGCCCTAAATCACATTTAATTTAAGTTTTAATGAAAACCCTCTAAAAATTCTCTGTCTTACAAGTGTCACTCATCCCCCACGTTTCTCCAAAATTATTTTCTTTAAATTTATTAAAAGGCTCGTTTCCCTATTTTTATTATTCCCTTTCTTTCCCTTTTTTTTTTTAAACCAGAAAGGTAAATGCGCTAATTAATCTTTTCATTTTATTTTTAAATTCATAACTTTTTATACTCCCACCCGTTAAATAATTTTATTTCTTCTTTACAATTTTAAAACCACGAATTTCAATTAATTTATCCCTCTCTTCACTTTACCCCCCTAAATTTTAGAAGACTGAAACCATCACTTAAGTGGGTTTTAGGTTACATCCTCATTTTTATTTTTATAGGGTCCCTTTTTTTTTTAAGCTTAATCGAAATTTTATCTTAGAGAAGTTTATTTATTTATTTATTTTTATTATAATTTTTTTTTTATTTAATTTTTTTTTTTAGACTTAGGTTTAGATTTTGAACTGGGCGACAATTGTTTAGGGGAGTTGTTTTAAGGGTTTCTTAAGGTGTTAATGTCTTAGGGCCATCCAGGTTTATTTCTTCCTCATCATCAGTGCGACGTGCCCTTCAGGACGCACTACGTGCTCCAAGGGTGTCACTCGCCTCGTTCGTTTCTTTTGCGCAACGTGCCCTTCAAGATGCACCACGTGCTCCAAGGGTGACACTCGCTTCTTTTGTTTCTTTTGCGCGACGTGCCCTTCAAGATGCACCACGTGCTCTAAGGGTGCCACTCGCTTCTTGTGTTTCTTTTGCACGATGTTCCCTTCAGGATGCACCACGTGCTCCAAGGGTGCCACTCGCTTCTTCTGTTTCTTTTGCGCGACGTGCCCTTCAGGATGCACCATGTGCTCCAAGGGTGCCACTCGCCGACTTGACTGATTGGTAGGCATCTATAACCCCTGGAGTCAACACTCTGCCAGGTGAACTTGTGGGAGACTAAGGGCTCTAAGGAATAAGACCCCCGCCTTATTGCGCGCCCCTTAGAATCATCGTGAGCGACTGTCGCAGTCTACCCTCACGACATCGTGGATCCTCTCGAACTAGGTAATTGTTAATCTACAGTTCGAGCCACGACGGGAGTGCTAGTAGGCTATGGCAGGGCTGTTGTCCATGTCTCTCCCTCAACCTCTCTAGAAATCGTGTGTGGCCCCTTTACTCCATATGTGAGTCTGGTCGGCAAGCTATCGTTAGCTTGCATCATCAACAATCATGTCAGAGCATGTCAACATCATATCATCAAATCAATGAAATATCATAGTAAATAAATCAACCCAAATAGCACACTCCCTGACTCAATCTGGAGTCCAAGGGGTTCCATCGATGCCTCTGCATCCTCAAGGTCTGAAACCCTGCGCACTCAATGAAACTGTGTCAACAACACCTGTCTACATCAAAGTAGTAAAACATCATGTCGTATATCATAACGCATCATAATCAAGTATAAATGTTTTAACATCATAACAGTCCAGATCACTTGCGAGCAAGTGTCCTCAAAGAATAAGTTTTCTCAGTGCGCCAGAGCGGGATGTTACACACATGCATGCATTTGACCTAGTAAGTGTTCTTTTTTCAAGTTTATTACTTGTGTGTGGTGTATTTTTGGTAAATGATATTTTAGAGGCTTAATTGTTGCATTTTACCTTGTATGCTTGAAACCATATGAGGGATTAAAAGGATTTATCCCCTTCCCTACTTCCAGTTATCATTAATTGTTGAAGCATTGAGACTTTATTCTAGGGATTAAGAGGCTTTATACCCTACGGTTCTTGTCTTTGATTGTTTAAGTCCTAGGGATTAAGATGCTTTATCTCCCTAGGTTTGATCTGGTCCAATGAAATCTTGTTGCTAGAGGTTGGAGAAGAAAGCGACCTAGGGTTTATGCTATATTCCCTAGGGTTTGTTTCCAAGAACTAGTTGAGTTTATGTTTTATGAGGCTATATGCCCTAGCTTGATTTTCATCTCTCTTGCACCTAATAGTTTTCATGGTGTGTTCCTTTACTCCATTTCCCAATAAAGAGAAATGACACTAGTCTTGTTGATTACAAGTGATGGTTGAAACCCTAGTTTAAATTAAACACACTATATCTCAAAAATCTCTCTTAACTTGGATTTATGACATCACTAACAAGCTAATTATGCTCTAGTGCTTTGAATGATCATTGGTTTCCTTGTTGTTGTCATAAACTGAATGCTACAACCATTAGGGATTGCATACATTGCTTCATATCTACTTAATATTGTGGCTTAAAGTGCTCATAACGTTTTTATAGCAATTGTGTATTAAACTACTTGTTGAAGGGTAAATTTTAAAGTGCAATTGCTAACTTTTTGGGTTGTTTTCCTGTTTTTTTTCTAAAATACTTATTGTTGATATAGACTAGTTTACTATTGCAATTTTATAACAACAATTGGTTTAATTTGATATCTAGTGTCTAATATGAATGGCATGTTAACTTGGTAATTGATCAATATATGTATTGGAAAGTTTCTTGTTTCATACAGATTGCACAATTACCTTGCATAACCATATTTTATCCTTCACCTATCTCATGCCTATCCTATCACATCTAAGTGACCTAGATAGGGGGTTGTAGGATTGGAAAATATTTCTACTTGTCCCTTGAGGTCACTAGGGAAGCCTCCCTTGTGTGGACCTCTCTCCACTAAAATGAGGGAAGTATCTGCTTAGGTGAAAGTGGTAGATACCTCCAATTATTACCCAATATCGATATCTTATGGAGGCTTTTCACAAGTACAAATCCTATGATACAAAGTATCACATTCATGGTGGTTTAGGAGTGATAGTCCATATAAAACAATGCTTTTGTACAATCTTTAAACTTAGTTAAAAGTTGTAAAGTTAACAAAAATCATAGTATTTGAATATTGAGAAGTCCAATTGAAGTGATAATAGTGTCATTGGAAAGAAGTGATAAAAACATATTACATGTCCAAAAATCATAAATTTTGTATGAAATTGGAGTTACCATTAATACAACTTCGCTCTCATGATAAGGGTGAAAATAATCAAGTTCTAGAAAATTGGATATAACTTTTTCTTGGTAAATCCAAATTTGGTGGGACCTATAGCATTACAAAGAAGACATGTCAAGCTATTACTAGAAAATATTTCAAACTCATTGATGTAGAGATTTGGACATAAATAAGGTATATGGTCGTCTTGCAAATTGGTCCCTAAACAAGGGCTTAAAAGGGTATGTCAACTTAAAAACTTATATTTTTTTATTGGAAGGTATGATTTAAGAGATTTAAAAGAAGTCGAAAATATGAAGAGAGTATAATATATTGGTAAAAGGCTTGTAAAAACTTTGGGGATAATCATAATGAAATTTCCATATTGGAGTTCAAGGTTTTAACTAGACCCCAAGTGTTAAGAAAAGAACTGATGACAATACCTAAATTTAGGGTAGATAAATATGTAATTCATCATAGATAATGGTTTACTATGCAAAGGAAAATTGTATAATTCCTTTATTTATAGGTACTTAGTTTGAGTGCAAGCCTATGGAATGGTAGAACAATGTTGATTGAAAAACATGACTTTCCACATGGGAATAATTTGAAATTCCTTATTAAATATATGGGTAATGAAAATAATATGTGAATATATATAGGAAAATAAACATCAATTGAAGGAAGAAAACAAATTGTTTCGAAAGAGATAATTGAAAATATTGAAAAAGGATGAAAAATTTGCGAAAAGGGGGGAAAATCCATATTTATAAACCATAGTAAAAATCTACTTAACAAGGTTAAGAGATCAAAAGAAGAAAATAATTGTAAAAATCATGAAAATTTTCCAAGAAAGTTGAATAAGCCCTAAATACATAAGTGTTAGGGTTTCAACATGAGAATAAAGTAACCAAGTGAGATGTTGGTTTTTTGGAACATCTTTAAGCAATGAAACACATGTTTGTAAGAAGATCCCAATCCCAAATATAACAATACATTGTGTGTGCAATGTGTGTATCAATTGAGCATGGAGCCTCATCAATAAATGGGTTTAGGTTTTACCCCTAAGACCCCAAAGGGTGGGACCATAATAACCATTCAGGGTTTACTAATAAAAAGAGTAATTAGGTGGTCCTAAAATTCCATTAAAACCCTCAAGTTGGGTTTACATTAGATATTTTCACTTCCTCAAAAATAACTTCAAGGATCTATGAAGGTTGCATCATCTCAATACCACCCCTTAATGACAACTTTCTGCAACCAATATCATTAATGTGACCTGTCATGTAAAATTATAGATATATCACATCTCACATTATTCTCCCCCTTAACACAATTGTGCTAAGAATACTGGCAACCAAAATACCTAACCATGATGAGATACAACATTAATTCCTCAACACCTCCACCCATTCCTGTTTGGAACATAGTGAAACAAACTAGTGCAACAAGGCTTATAATGGAGAGTTATTTATAACTTGAACCTCGCAACAATCTCCACACAATGGTGGGACAACCAGAGCCTATTCACAAATGGTAAGAGGGATTCCCAAAATGTATTATCCAAAATAGTCTCCAAAATCATAGTACTATCAAACATGGAATCTCAACCTCGGAGGCTACAAACACAAATGCTCCCAAATCATGTAATAAGAGAATCAACTGAATTCAAAGTTGTTAAGAATAGTGGAAAACCAAAACCAAAATAAACTTAACTTTCTTATCTCAGAAACCCTTCTAGTTTCTTTCTATGTGTGGAAAAGTAGTTCCTTGGTCTATCAATGATCTAAGTAATCCATAGGCTTTCACCTACTTATTCTTTGACTTCTCCTCACAAACGCATCATCAAACAACTATATTTATTTATGTTGACCTATCAAAATCATCTGTGAGTTCCCAACAACATCGATATGGGTTTATACATCTCAAAAAACTCAACAATATCCCCCCTTAAACACATCTTAAGGGATCACAACAACCAATACTACTCACATACAAGGCCTCTAATCAATTTTTTTCTACATCTAGAACATGCCAACATGCAAACAAGTTTTTTCAACAATATAGTCCAATAGAGATGGCAACAAAAATCAATCAATTAATCAACAAGAATGGAAAGAAGAATTGTACAAGTGTATAGTCGATGATACACATATGTATGAATTTCTTAATCTCTATTCAAATCGCGTTATGACTCCAATCATTATTCCAACCTCAATCAATCTTGGTAGTAGAAATTGGTTCAAAACATTGCCTCTTATGCTTTTTCCACAAAGATCTGTAAGCATCACTACCACTATATCAATAATTTCAACTCTTGGATGAACTCCTCTTGTCTCTATGATGAATATTTTGATATGAAAGAGTATTATACCTATTGAAGAGAAGGTGGAGGGTGTGATTCTCACTCAATTGGGAAGGTGTAGTTTGTCTCTACAAACTAATAGAAATGTATTTTGTCTCCAACTTAGGCATCCTATAATCAACCAAATTAATATTGGGTGCAAATTGTGCTCTCTGCAACTTATTACCATGACCTTTAACAAAAAAAATAGTGGGTATGGAATAAACTTCTTGGAAATCAATGATAAGGTTACCTCCATTTGGTAATGAGGTCTCACCATATCTAAGTATTTTTGTAAAGGGCCTCATCTCTATCTCTATTGGAACAACAATACATTGACCTCTCTTTCCAAGTACACCATGTGTATATTCCATCTAGGACAACAACTGAGGCCTAATACCTCTACTATGTTTCTCAAACTTAAGGGAAACTAGTGCATTAGTAGTGTGAGAAGAAGGCACATCATCAATATCATCCTTCTTACAAATATAACCACTACTAGAATTATCATCAGAAACAACATGAGAAGAATCACCATCATCAATAGGTCATTGAGGAAGACATTTAATTTCTTATTTCAAACCATCAAGTAGCTCTTGCTTATGAAATAATTCATTTATGAGGCCTCGACATAGGTCCTTATTGTTTTTGTGTAGTTCATTTGTATAAGATATTGAGCTCTTAACAAGGTCAAAATACTTCTTAAAGATAATTTTTTCTAACTTACAAAATCTTTAAAATTACCTTTATTACTTCTTAACTCAATGACTTCTTGAATAATGCCCTAGATTAGGTCATGCATGTTCTCGATTGTCTTGTCCTTATCATCCACTTGAGAAAGAACAAAATATCAGATTTTGTCTTCAATTTATGATACTTGTCAAAGGAACCCATGGTACTTTGAAACTATCATTGTAATTCATAAAATGTAAAGTGTGTGTGTGGAGGCACATGAAGCGTGAGGGTCCCTGTGAAACACTTGTTAAAAATGCCACAAGGGATAAACCAATGTCTCCCTTAAGAAAAATGTTGTACCCCTTTTAAAATTTAATACCACTTTTAAGATTAACACCTTTTCAAAATATAATATTACACATCAACACCATATTAACATATAAAGTCCATAAAACATATAATAATTCTCTCCTTTAAACACATTTTTAAAAACCATATTTCAAACATTGCTAAAAGAAACCATTCCTCCTATAATTTTGATATAATAAATTTCCTTGAGATACTATTGTTGGGCACCCATTTTGTCATATTTTCCGCCATATAAATACACTCATCATTACACCTTTTCCCCACATTTCGCCAATAATATATACCTAATTACATCATAAACCTCCATTATCTCTTGTTATTCATCCTGTGTGGTTAATACATAAATTTTCCATAAGTTTAGTGATTAAAAGGATGATTATACAATAATTTTCCTGATGATGATTCCTGCAGATCAAAAGTCTTCTCCATGTATTTGCAGTGCCCCTCGTCAAACTCCATTTCCTATATACAACCTCAAGGATAGGACACAATTGTAAGTTTGCAATGGTAAACACAACTAAGGTAAAAATGTGTTTTTGGTATCTTATTAATTTATTAAAGATAAGGGAAATCACTAAGTATAATTACTCTTAAAATCTTACCCTCATTTCTTATGATTAAGTCTTTCCATACCCATTATTAAATCCTACACCCATCCATAATAATTCCATTAATTACTCACGCCAATTTATATCCTTTATCACCCCTTGTATATTCCCTGAGGCCATGTTTATGAAACACCTTTTGTTAAGACTTAAAAAATAATTTTTCATTTCATTGTTAAAATGAATATCCATCCATCCACCTCATTTATATTCTCGAAATACCTTTAAATTTAAATCCATAAAATATATTAATCCACCACTTTTTAATCTTAAAGAGAAAATATAATAATTTAATTAATTTCCCAAGTCTTTAATGAATTATCTAGAATGCCTTGAATACGTTTAACTAATGATGTTTTGTTGTTTTGTGCAAAATGTGTCCATGGATCTAGTGCTAAATATTCCGCGTGTATTTCAAATAGGATGGGCTCAAAATTGTGTCTACGCAAAATATCCAATTCATTTTGTTAGAAATAAAGAGAAGTGCTCGTTTTTCCATAGACAATATAGAAATATTGTCACCCAACCATAGGCACAAAGGCCACTCCCGAGCACCTTAACCTTAACAAACAAAATAATTCTGGAAGTAGACCAATAACCAACCAAGGTAGCACACCTTTCTCCAAGGGTAGCGCACCAAGCAAGAATAACCAAAAACCAAGCAAAAACTCCAAACCATAACCAAGAGAAAGTCCAACCAAAACCCAAAATCCAAGTTGTAGCAGTTGCAACTGCACTCCCTCTCCAAACTTGTGCACCACTAGTATTATGCAGTTGTGAGAGTAAAAGTGGCAAATGAGCTCTAGTGCCCTCTTATTTATAGTGCTCTTTGTCACTTGTCCAGGAAGAATACTTATTTTAGAGGCTAATAACTCAATATTAAATATTCTCTTGAGTTGACTTGTCTTCTAGGGTTATTATTCGATGTTTTAGGGTTTCTCTTGCTTCCTAGAATATTCTAGTCTTGTCAAAGGTTACATGTGGATGATAATACTTCCCGTAGTTACCATAATATCAACACTCCCTCCTAGCTAGGGAGGTATTAAAGGAAATGGTCTTGAGCACAAACAAACCATTCAACTAGTAGCATCATCATAGCCACATATGCTATATCATGATCACATAGATCAATTCATGAGTAACATCACCACTATGAGTATCATCTGATAGCATCAATTGCATCGTCTCTCGAAGCCATACTCTACCTGAGTAATCGGGCATAATGATGAATAAGTTAGTTACTACATAGAGTGATACAAGGACCATTCTTCTAATCTGGACATACGTCCTAGAAGAATGATTGTCCCAACAGATGATGAAATCCACGCCATGGGCTATAGAGACCATTCGTACATGAATTCCAGTCTCATACTATTTTCTAATCAGGTCATATGTACCATAGAGATCCATCTCTACCTATATGCCTTAGAAAATATTGGTCTTGAACCATTTTCCTGATTGAGCCACAATCTGTGCACTAGGAAAATACCAGTCCATGATATGTCAACAAATTGTCAACCTAGACCATTCTCCGGAGAGAGAATTCTTCTCCACTAGTAATATTTACTGTTTGGACCATTATTCGCCTGAAGAATTTTTGTCTACCATCACATCGACTATCCATCTAGTTGGAAATGAACTCCAACACTAGTGGTAGCATTCATGGCACTCAGAACAATGTCAACCAATAGAACACAACTGTGTCTATCCATAGTAGTACAAAACTACTATCTAATGGTACACAACCACTCCTAGTAGCACACGACTACTAACCAGTGACACATAGTCATAACTAGTGGAACACATCCACCACAGTAGCATACAACTACTGTCTAGAGACACACAATCTCCACAACAATCATATCATTTGATATCAACCTACATAATAAATATCATGATACAAACTGAGTCATATAGGACATTCTTCCACTCACATATGTGATATCTGGAAGAACATCTACCCTCATAAAGTAAAACATCATCCATGGGATATCTTGACTATTATTCCCAAGCATACAATAACACTTGTCCCTGATTTCTGAGCCTGGACCATTCATCTAACTGGTCCATTCCTCTGGCACTAATCATAGTGCAAACTAGAGAAAATGTTTCTTACCTAGGGAATGCCTGTCCCTGATTGATGAACCTGGACCATTCACCTAACTGGGCCATTCCTCCGACACTAATCATAGTGAAACTTGGAGAGAATGAATCTGCCCTAGGGAATGACTATCCGAACCATTTTATATGGAAATGGTTGTCCTGCACCAACCTCCAAGATGGACCATTATTCGAAACTTCTTACAACTATGAACTTCAAAAGAATGACTACTCGATGAGGCAGACCATTCTACTTGACCACTACTCATAGTGACTGCCAAGAAGAATTATTTTCCTAGACCATTCCCCCACACTGGTCACAAGGGGAATCATTGCCTATAGTACATCAACAATCTATCGGACCATTTTCATTACGAAAATAACTGTCTAATATGGACCATTTTCTGAACTGGAAAATGATCATCTATCAGAAATATCGAACCACTTTACGGAATGGAAAGGAACTATCTAACCTGGACCATTTTCTGAACTGGAAAATAATTTTCCATAAATCAATAACATATCAGTGCTCCCTCCCAACCTGGGAGTAATCACTTCCTTTTTCAATAAGGAAGTTGTGTCCACAATCCCCATCTTGTCCCTTAAGTACGCAAACTTTTCATCTTGGAAAGAGGATTTACCAAAATATCTGCTATCTGCTCATCTGTGGAGATATACTGGAGAACCACTTCTCCCCTCTGGAATTTATCATGGAGAAAATAATGTTTGATCTCAATGTGCTTCGACCTGTCATGGAACACTGGGTTCTTTGAAATCTTCACACATATCTAATCATCACAATATATCACCCTCAAATCCAACACTTGATCAGAAAGTCCATAAGCCAACTTACGGAGCCACATTGCTTTCGTACAAGCATCACAAGTTGCAATATACTTTTCTCATGCAGTGCTAAGTACAATAGACTTTTGTTTCCTGCTAGCCGATGACATCGTGGGAAAGCTCAAAATGAAACATATCCAAGTAGCATTTCTTCTATCATCTACACTCCTTGCCCATTATGAATCGATAAATCCATGTAGTTGTATATCATAACTTAAATGTCCCACAAAACAAATATCCGACAGAGTATTCTCCAAATACATTAATGAGCCAATCAATTGTCGATACAGAGATGGGTCTACTAGATTAGAGTCTCTCAACTTCTTCAGATCTGTCATCATGGGATTTTTTCCATGGATTTGCAATCCATCATCTAGACTTCTTGAAGAACCATTTCAATATACTTCCTCTGTCATAGGAATTTTTCACCACGCTTATGTTGTAGATGAGAGGCTCTGCACCAAGTTTTCTTGAATCCATAGAAGGTCTTCTTCCATATGCATACAAGGGTCTCTTTCTGGTATACCTCAAAACCTTGAGGTTTTTCTACATATGCTTCTTCTTCAATTACTCTGTTGAGAAGAAAAAGCTTTACATTCATCTGATGTAAACTCCAACCCATGGATATCGTAGGAGATATAATGGCTCATGTAGAGGTATATCTAGTTACTAGAACAAGTTGTCATCATAGTCTTCTCCCTCCTACTGGTAGAACCCTCTAGCCCTGAGTCTCACCTTGTATCTATCAATGCTCAAGTCTTTTTCACAATTTCTCACATACGTTGTTCTTCATCACAACTTCCTTCCATTCCTTCTGCTTGATTTCTTCTCATGGGTTCAAACTAGTTCAATTTATTGTTCTGACTTTTCTTTATTTCTTGGAATACTCATTTTCTTCCTCATGTTTCTCTTCAATGTTTGAGTCCATGGAATCTTATATAGATTACATGCCCTTCTTTCTTGAAGGCTCCAAATTTTTCCTTCCTCCATAGGAACATAAATGTAGATGGAAACCCAAGGATATTCAAGGCTTCTTTTCGAAGAAGACTTCTTCTACAAGTCAAGTTAAACACGTGCTTCTTATCATGACTACTACTTCCAATGAAGAAAATGGATAGATACTTCATAGTATTTACAGATTCTTCTTCAATGGATCATATTGTTGGGGATTAGCTCCCTCCTAATGAGCAATATGCATGCTCTTATTTTGGAATTCTGTGATCAACTCCCTCCATCTGAGAGAGTCCATGCTTCCATCCATTGCATCTCTCTTTTATTTCTATGAAGTGTCACAAACCTATTCTGGTTTCCTTTTGATTCTTGACTTCCTTTGAGCCT
>ML804165.1:306026-332640 GCA_009831015.1 Picea engelmannii | reverse complement strand
AAGGTGATTTGGTTCTCTTTTATGAACATGATCGTGACTTATTAGGGGCCAGTAAATTCAAGCCCATGTGGTGTGGCCCTTATATCGTTAAACGAGTGTTGGAGAAAGGGGCTTATGAGCTGGTAGATTATGATAGAATTCCTTTGAGTGAACCCAAAAATGGGCTTTACTTGAAGAAGTACTATGCTTAAACTATTTTTGCATGAGTGCTTTGTATTTTTAGTGTATCATACTCTAGTGTGATTTTTTCATTTTTGTTCTACCTTTCAGTTGCTTACCTTGCATTGTGCTTGGTTTCTATATGTCCGTGTCTTCACTACCCTATATAGGATTTGCTGATGGTGCTAGTTGCAATACTCAAAACCTAACATCTGTTGCATGGGCTATCTATGCACCTACGGATGAGTTGATCAGTCTACAGGATGTTTTCCTTGGTCATGCAACTAATAATATCGCGGAATACAGTGCAGTTATTGAGTTATTAACTGACGCCATTTCATTTGGAATCCATCATCTTTTTGTATGACTTGATTCACAGTTAGTAGTGTTGCAATTGAATAACGTTTATTCCATTCGAAGTCCTACATTGTTACAGGTATACTTGAGAATTCACCTCTTGGAAATGTTGGAGTTACTTCAAACACACCTAATATTTCTTTTTCCTAAGGTTTTTCCTTGTTTATTAGTCACAATTAGTCAATATCCAGTCTCCTATATTTTAGGGGAGAATATTCCACCTGGAGAATATTCTCTTTTAGTTAACACTTCAGTTTGACTAGTTGAGTTGAGTTTAGATGTTGCATTGGTTTTGTCACCATACAACATTAGGATCATCACCATGCTAATTCGCACTTGCCTTGGGATTATCACCAAAATGGTGCATTACCCTTGATTCCTTGATCTACTAATCACTACTCTTTGTTCAGTCAGTTCACTGAAGACTAGTTGACTAGTTAACTCAGTTAGGTTGCAGTTCACTCCTGTAACTGCCTGAGAGACTAGACTAGGTGGCAGTTCACTCCCATAACTGTTGGTGTGTGTCCAGATCACTCTATACCACCAATATGGCACATTGTTTCTCCTCCAATGTGCATTGGTTGAGTTATACAGAGTATATCATGTGTACATTATTCATTATTCATAACGGTTAATAAGAATTCTTCCATTCTTTCTCTCCTTCTTCTTCTTTCTCAATTTATCTCTACAAATGTGTGTATTATTTTCTATCTAGATCTATTATGTTCAGGTTCAACACATTTACATGGTATCATATCCGACAGACTGCTAAACAAAATTTACACCAAAATTTTTTGCAGGTACAAAAGATTGAAGACAATAAAAAGATGGATTTCTAAAAATAATTCATTCTTACACCTTACAACTACTTTGCATGGAAGGAGAGAATAATGATTCATCTCTGAACCAAAGGATTGTACATGTTAAACTTGAATACATATACATAATCGACATCATCCATAGAAAAATCCAAGTATTTAAATCGCATGGATGAAGCACTCAGAACAATTTGCAGTCTTATTTCTCCCAATCTCCTTTTCACATATCTTCTTGTAAGACTCCCAATGAATTTTGGACCACCTTGGAAGGGATATTTGGAAAGAAGTATGAGATGAGGGAACACATCCTCGAGGTGGAATTGCTCACATTGGATCCAAAAAGCTTCGACAATATCCAAAATTTCTTTACAAAATTCAAGGATTTATTGTCGCAACTCAAAGCTTGTGGGGTTGATAAATCTAAGGAGGAGAAACAAATGGTTCTCACCATTCTCTCCAAACTTGGTATTGAATTCTATGCATTTTTATCCACATTCTATTCTTCCATATACGCCTCTGGATCCACCTGGAAGATGTCTTATCTTGAGGACTTTATCGAATCCCTGACACAAGAACAAACCAAGCTCATCAACATGGGAAAAATCAAAGGCCCAAAGGCACATTCACTTACTGTGAAATATGGAAGCCATCAATATCATAAATATAAATATAAATACAAAAATAAAGCTCATGCACATTTGAAGAAGGAAGGGTACACAAAACCCTTCACCGATGCCTCCAGATCCAAAGGGGAAAAGGGAAGAAAAGGGGAGAAATTCATGTACTGTCACAAAGGATTCCATCCAGAATCCACATGCATGCAAAAAAAAATAGATCTAATGTCTCAAATACTTCAGAAAAACAACCTTGGAGATTTCATCCCTGAGGGTGCCAAGAAGAAGAATCCAGAATATCTGAATCCCAAGGAAGACAATTCTAGCCATGCCTTGATTTCCATCAACTTCTCTCCCAATTCTTGGATCGTAGATTTAGGAGAATAACATCACATGGATACCTCAAAATAATTATATTATTCTTTGGATGCATGCAAAGGTCCTCCTATTATGATGGGGGACAACTCTTCAGTCGAAGTCACCAGTAAAGGAAGGATTGAAATCACCAACGGAAACTTCGAGAATGTGTTGCATGTTACCAAACTTTTTGTCAACCTTCTCTCAGTGTATTAGATGAAAAATTATGACACTCGAAATAAATTCATATTCTCACCAAATTCCATGGAAATCTATGACATGCAAACCAACTCCAAGGTTGTTATCGGTGAGGTAAATCATCAGTCTAGATTGTATACATTTTCTGAATTCATTGAACCGATCCTTCTTTACTGCTTACTCATGTTGATGAAAGTAGTAGGATATGGCATGAAAGGTTTGGAAATTTGAATTGCATATACATGAAAAACATTAGCAAGCAAATATTGGTTGATGGTCTACCAAACATCCATTTCTCCAAGGGAGTATGTGAGGGATGTGTTCTCGGAAAACACCCTCAAGAGAAATTCGACAAAGGAAAGTCTCAGAGAGCTTATGCACCCTTAGATATGATCCAAAATGACATTATGGGTCCTTTTCTGCATCCATGCATAAGAAAAGTGAGGTTTGTTCTCATTTTTGTTGATGATTTCTCACATTTTACGTGGATCTACTTTCTCAGGAAAACATCCGAGGTCTTTCAACACCTCAAAGATTTCAAAGCCCTTGTTGAGACACAATACGTAAATAAGATCAAAGTCATATGAACTGATAATGGGGGAGAATATGTCAATCATGAGATCCATGATCTTTTCCATGAAGTAGGGATTCAGTTGCAACACACAGTTCCCTATACTCTGTATAAAAACGGAGTTGGTGAGTGAAAAAACAGATCTCTAAAGGAGATGGCATATTGCATGTTGCATGCAAATTCACTACCACAGAGACTATGGGCCGAAGCACTTAATTGTGCAACATACATCTAAAAAAAATCTCCCCATAGATCTGTCAAGGATAAGACCCCCTACGAGGCTTGGAGTGGCCTCAAACCGGAAGTGACCCACTTTCGCATTTTCGGTTCATGTGCATGGGCCCAGATTCCCTCTAAAACGAGGAAGGCACTTGATCCAAAAATCATTGAGTGTATTTTTGTTGGATACCTCGACAATGTGAAGGGATATAGGCTTATTGATCATTCCTCAAACTGGCTCATCATTGAGCATAGTGTCCAATTCGAGGAAAGTGTCTCGCATGTACCTCAACAACCAGATGCAAACACCTTCATTCTTCCACCCATCTGAGATGATGAGCATGCACATGATGACTCTTATTCAGATGAGAGTTATGATTCAGGGGACTCAGATAATTTAGATTTAGAGTCAGTACAGTCATATGCAGAGTCAGAGCATCCAGATGCAGTTGCAGAGACAGAGAAGAGGCCCAAGTGGGGACAAACCATTCTTCGGGATGCAGGGTATCTCGTTGGTGATCCAACCAATACTAGGATGAATCAATTTGATTTCGAGGAGCCTCCTGTTGCACTCACTGCCACTGAACCAATGCCTCCAGGCATATTTTATTAGTTAAGTCTTCATATCCATAGTCTTATGGAGAGGTTCTTGGATATCTATATGGAGTAGCCCCAGGGATTCATGCAAGACTCATATTTGGTCTTTCAACTGAAGAATTATCTTTATGGCCTCAAGAAGGCTCCAAGGGAATGGTATGCCAAGATGGCCTCCTACCTGTTGTCACAGAACTTTGTACGTTGTAAATCAGACCTGAATGTCTACATGCTCAGGACAACTGATTCACTTATACTCTTAGTTCTGTATGTTGATGATTTGTTGATCACCGGTTTCTCGAATTAAGTGATTGTTGTAGTTAAGAGGATTCTACATGACATGTTTTTGATGATGGGCATGGGTCCGCTACACTTCTTCCTTGGACTCTATATTAGTCAGGATGCATCAGACATCAAATTGTCTCAGACCAAGTATGCACAAGATATCCTTGAGAGATTTCACATGATAGACTGCAAGTCTACTCTGACTACTTTCCAGGTTCATGCAGGAGTCGCATGAGATACATTGGAAGGTTCCAAAGCGTATCCTTAGATACGTACATGGAACCATCACCTTTGGGATTCATTATACAACAAAATCTACATTAGATATCATCGGGTTTACTGATTCTGGCTGGGTTGGCGATAGCACTGATCGCAAGTCCACATCTGGTTACTCACTCAGTCTTGGTTCCGGACCTATATGTTTGTCGAGAAAGAAGCAAGCTACAATTTCTCTATATTCAGTCAAGGTAGAGTACAAAGGGGTAGTTGACATAACCATTCAGAATATGTGGCTACAACATTTTCTCACTAAGTTGGGAATTCAATTTCATCGGTTGATCATCATCTGGTGTGACAACCAGAGCAATCTGAAGTTCTATAGAGATCCAGTTCAGAGGCAGCGGATGAAGCACATCGAGATCCACATGCACTACATCCGGGACTTAGTACACAAGGGGATAATCGACCTACAATTATGTTCTTCAACATAACATATGACATACATCTTCACTAAGACCTTCACTGAGCATAAGTTCCATTCTTTGCGAAGTCGTATTGGAGTGAAGGACATAGTTGCCTAGCAACTGTAGTTCTTCTTTTTACATACATTGTACCTTGAGGGGGGGGGCGGTTTCCCATGAGTTTTTCCCTCTTTCCTCACTTTATTTCAGTGTATCTTTTGTATTTGGGTACCTAACATGGCCTCATTGTCGGGACCCATTCTTTATTTTCACCATAGTGATGTTTAGGAGGGGTGTTGGATTTACTTCAAACACACCTAGGATTTCTTTTTCCTAAGGTTTTTCCTTGTTTATTAGTCATAATTAGTCATTATCCAGTATCCTATATTTTAGGGGAGAATATTCCACCTGGAGAATATTCTCTTTCAATTGACACTTCAGTTTGACTAGTTGAGTTGAGTTTAGATGATGCATTGGTTTTGTCACCATGCAACATTGAGATCATCACCATGATAATGCACACTTTCCTTGGGATCATCACTAGACTGGTGCATTACCCTTGATTCCTTGATATACTCCTCACTACTCTTTGTTCAGTGAGTTAACTAAAGACCAGTTGACTAGTTAACTCGGCTAGGTGGCAGTTCACTCCCGTACCTGCTTGAGAGACTAGACTAGGTGGAAATTAACTCCCGTAAATGTTGGTGTGTGTCCAGATCACTCTACACCACCACTATGGCACATTGGTTCTCCTCCAGTGTGCATTGGTTGAGTTATACATAGTATATCATGTGTAAATTATTCATTATTCATAACGGTTAATGACAATTCTTCCATTCTTTATCTCCTTCTTCTTCTTTCTCAATTTCTCTCTGCAAATGTGTGTAGTATTTTCTAGCTAGATCTATTATGTGCAGGTTCAACACATTTATAGGAAATAAATTTTGATTATATTGAGTATCAACATATTCCTAGATGTCTAAACACATTGATAGATGCATTGGATAATTATGTTTTAGACAAACATTTGTGCCATTTATAAATCCAAACACACATTTTAAAAACACAAGTAAGCCGGTAGGAACTTTATATTAATATGTTAAAAGTTACAAAAATTGTTTGTACAAAGACCAAAATATTAAAATAGTGAAGCTCATGGATTCATATACAAAAGAATTAAGGATGCTTCTCGTTGTAACAAACGACTTCCCGTGCCACTCTATGGAGCATTCGACCAATAGATGTCAATACACCAATTGTATGGTGTTGGTAGCAGTGAGGTAGTTCATCCACTGTGATATCAGGGATGTTCATGGTTAATCCCTCTAGGTTCTTCTCGATCTCCTCGAGATCCTCAACAACTACTCCTCAACCCATCACAATGCCTACATCTCCTCGCCTCTGAATGGGAGATGATCTTGGAGAATGATAAGGAGCCACATCTGCATTATTGAGATCACTTGATTAGTCTTGGATAAATAAAAAAACATTTTATAATTAAAATACAAAAAACATCATATAATGAAAATTTGCTTCTTACCTATGTATCCCCACTGAGATCCCTCAAGTAGAGCTAAGTCAGGATCCCCACATAAGTCCATCCTGACGTAAGCATAGTCCTCCACCATGATTAGTTGATCTCTCAACCACTGGAAGAAAGCTTCGTCATATTTCACGATAGGCATGCCACCATGACGAGCCATCAAATCCACCCATGTTTTCATGCATGGATCTTATGGAGTGGGTATGCCCCACTCCACCTGTAGACATAAGACGAGGACCCTCTATAAGAAGAAGGATACTAAAATGGATCCATAACCAAACTGTTTCAACCGACCATTCTAACACTTTGTCAGTTTCTTCTTCATGTTCTTCAAGAGACCCTCGCACCAATTGAAGACCCGGGGCTCCATACACTCTATGGCATACTGAAAGTGGCTTTATAAATCCATGTGGGGAGATGCACTCCCTGTCATCTGGGTAATAGTATAGAGGATGTTTCTCAATGGTAAATATCGAACATCCCTAATGGGAAACTTTCCACTATGGTTTTCTGTACCTGGCATGCAGTGGTGTGCAACATAATAGTCCATGGGTTCTCCTCCACCCCTACTTCTCAAGAGTGATACTCAAGAGCCTCGGTGAGATAACCCTGTCAAAAAGTAAATTTCATCTATCTCCAAGGTGAGTGTATGCACACCCACTTGAAAGGATTGTTCATTGACATCCCACATGTGGACTAGATACTCCAACAGTCTCAGTTGGGCTCTCATGCCCTGAACTTTGAAGAATTTGAGTAAACCACACTCTAGGAGTGCCATCATAGTTCCCAAGTCATTCCTGGAAAAGTAGTATTCTTCCTCGTGGTCACGTTCCCTCCACTCGAGCATTTTTACTAAGGAAAACATGCCAAGCAACATCAAAGGATGATTAGATTCATAAAAAATCAAATCTTGGAAGTTTTCCTAACTCATTTTCTTTTTTCAAAATTGAGTTGTGGTCATCGTAGGGGCTCTCTTTTACATAGAGAGACATCATCTCACCATAGATATGTGTCCCCTATGACAATTTGGGATCATCGCAGTTCACGATAGTGTAAGCCTGGGACAATCTCAAAGTGCAATGACCTTCAAAAAATTGACCTTAACTCAAATTTAAGCCATTAAAAATGAAATTTTAAACCATGAAAAGAGAAAGGGGAAAGAGATTACCTTTTTGATGGAAGAGGTTTTCGAAATGGTCCACCAGGTGCTCCAGAATCGACGCTTGAAATTTGGAAGAAAATGAGAGTTTTGGGCACTATTTGGGTGAAATTGCAAAATGAAATGGTAAATGGGTTATTTTGACCTATTTTATTACTTTTTACCATTTTTTATTGCGAATTAAATTATTTTTTGAATATTTTACTTATTCCCTAAGTCTAATGAACTTTTCAAAGTGTTTTTTATTACATATTGAAAGATCTAAGGACATGACGTTTGGCATGGATCCTCCATTTTTGGTCGTTTTTATGTGTTTTTCTTATGTACATAAACTTTTAGGGTTTTTAAGGAAAAACTCTGGGAACCATCTTAATTCTTTCTCACGCTCGTGAAGCCATGAGATTGTAATCGATTAACCTTTTATCGCTTTTTCGAACTCACTTCGGTAATACAAAAAAAAAAACCTATTGAGTATCCTTTAAGCTCTTTTCAATCTCCCTAAACACAAAGAGATTGTCGAACGACCTTGTTCTTTTCACGCTCGTAAAAGTATTTGAAGAAAATGTCCGATGAGCGGTAGATTATCTATTTTTCGGTATCGTTAGACTAACTTATGAAAACAAACATTTTGGGGTTTTCTTTAAGTGTTTTTCAGACTCTCTAAACATGAAAAACCCCTGAGGTTTCTTTCTTTAGACTTTTAAAAGAAGCATCGAAAGGCCTATATGGGACTGAACCACTCCTTCTTAGGGTTCGTTAAACATACTCCAAGGGACTCATCCGAAGGATGAGCTTACATTACAAGAATATGTTATCCTCCTCAAGCTTGCGTAAAAATAAAGAGGTACTCACCAGAAATGGTGGGGGGAAATTGGGAAAGAAATGTGTATCTGTATTCGTGTTAGTGGCAGTAAGTCGCTCTTGAACATGACACCCCCCTTCATCACTGTATCCGGGTTGGGAAATCCATTTGTCTCTCATTTGAACATCCACAAGTACATATGTTGGGTCCTCCTTGAGTCAATGATGCCAAGACAATTTTTGTGTCGTTCATATTTTCAAAATAATTCCAACCTAAAAAAACCTTCTATTGAGTCGGCCATTTGCAGTTCTTAATTTTCTACCATGTTGACCTTCCCTGAATCAGTTCCGAATAAATTCATACTCTAATATACTTCAAATATGTTACATATTTTGTTTCATTGATGGGGGATACATTAAGGCCCTCCTATGACGAGTCTTTTCCTGTCAAATTCAACTCATTATCTAGGAAGAAGACTTAGAAATCATTTAGTACCTTGGAGCCTGCATGCCTTGATGGCAGGTTTCCTCGCTTTCAACAATGGGTTTACATCATTGAATCCTGATTGGAAGATTCCATCGAGTGTTCAAATTCAACTCATTCATTCACATTCATTGGATTGTATTAGAGTACCTTGGGATTCATTTACATCAATGGTGACTTCCCTCACACTTGTTAATGGTTTTCATTAATGATCGGTAATCAATTGGTTTCTACCATGTTTGACTTCGGCACCTGTAATCACATGGCTATATTCATACTTTAGAATAATGGAAATGAAGACCCTGGATCTCACCATATCGGTCCAAGTTGCAATGGAGTATTCATGAGTTTGTACTGACGCATAGATCCACTGTGTATGTCTCGTGGCTATGCCAGAAATTGAATTCTTTAAGAGCATAGATCCACAATGTATTTCTTGTGGATATGTTGAATCATGATGACATGTTTCCACAATGTATGTTTAGTGGCCATGAATCACTTGACACTTATGATTAGAGTCACTTATAGTCTGAGTATGGGAATTCCTACCTAGGAAGATGGTATATTATTATGCAGATGCTTGATTGTTTGCAGGTTCCTGACTGATGCACTCCTTGTTTTCGACACACACATTCTACAAAGTATTTCAGCTATCACAGGTTCCAAATTCATACTTTGGGGGGAATTCTGTTACACATTATTTTGATCACCCCAGTGATCAACTAACGACATGTGCATAACTCACTTCCATGTTTCCTTAAAACACTAAAAAATAATTTCTCCATGAGAAAAGTGGTTTACCTTTTCTTCCTTAAAAACTATGACAAAAGAGATCGCCGCACCCTTCTCTATGCTTAGGGTGTTACGATGCTTGATCGTCACATGTTGCACCAAAGATATACTATGGCATCGTTGCAGGCTTCTTGTGCATAGGGCGCGATGATGCTTAAACAAGAGGAAAAGTGAAATTCACGAAGGTTCTAGAAGGGAATATTCTAGAAGATGAGGTGGCCTTCGATCGATTTGGATCTTACTCACTTCTATGATTTAGTGGGATCATACTAATCTCCTCATCCATCCCTCTTTAACCCTATATAAAGAGGTATCTCTTATGGGAAAGGCTAAGGATTTCTTGTGCATGAAGAATTCTGCTATAGATTATACTGGAGATAGCTTTGCTTTAGCTCTCCAAGTCAGATTGTGGATCTTATTCATTAAAGGCATTGGAGAAAAGGTTCTTGTGTTGGAGCAAAGAGCCATTGGAAGGGACCTTGCAACATCAAGGCACGGGCTATATTCCCCACTTTCCTTTAATATAATGAAACAATACATTTCTTCCCTATAAAGGTGTCTTTACTTTTATTATATAACTCATTGATCTTATACATAGAATTCATTGGAATATATATATATATATATATATATATATATATATATATATTTGTTCTCTCTTTTTGTTAGTTTGTGCTTCTTAAACAGGTTCACCATCCCACAAATCCAAAGATGGAGCAACAAGGATGACAATAGGGAAGATAAAGTGTCATTTAAAAGGAATGTCATTCTTCCCTCTATGAACTAGTTTATATGACAATGAAATCTAAGGTGAAGTTTCTATTCTTCCTTGTTTTGTTCTAGCTTCCTGTTGAAGTTAGGGAGATTAGTTTGTGTCCACACTTACAAATTTTTCCAATAACACCACGTTGGTAAACTAGAAGGCACATAGTACACAAGGTGTACTGTGCAATCTCACCCGAGATAGTTCTATGGGTGGCTGTAATACTCAGACGCTTGCAGCCTGGGAATAAGTGGGGATCTATGGTTTTACCTTGTGATCTTCATTTATTTAGTCTAACATATTAATTAATAAACCACTCTTACTCATGCATGTGAAATATCATATCTAAATAGTTCCTTCATTCATTTATCTAACATTTGATCATTAACAAAAAAGGGGATGCATAACATTTAGTCACATAACACAATTTTTACTGTGGTTCACCCCCTCCTGGGATACGTCCACAAATATTTGGCTCCCAAGCTCTTTTATTATGTTTCAAAAATATGTTGTGCCACGCGTGTTTACAATCTTGGATCTTACAACCTCAAAAGGCTTCTCGATCCCTGTGAGGATGACTAGATCGCACCAGGCTGCTCAGCCTACGATCTAACCCTTGGGATCGAGTTGATCGACTCTTCTCTAGTTTATCATTGTACAAAATGTTTCAATTATGGACTTTCTCACTCCTCTCAGTGTCCCCCTCTCCCTAGACCTCCTAGGTACTACTTATACATATTCTTGGCTTATCGTCCATTACAATATTTTGCAAAAACCCTAACCCTAATGTAGTTAGGTCTCCCTTGTATGCGCATCACACATGCTTCCCTCGCATGTGCTACTTTTCCTTCTAGCTATCTTTTCTTCCACTTCATGTTTTTCTCTCAAAAAATGGCCTTTTCCCCAAAATGGGCCTGCGCCCAACAGGCCCCCAACATTGACATCATGGCTCGTCCCGAGTCACTATCTAACTCCCGTGTCTACCACTACTTGTGACAGTGCTTCGTACATGTCTACTATCCATTAGCACTTCTCCTGAGCCTGAATTCTCTTTCTTGACCTGCGTAGTGACTGGTAGTATTAAGATATCACCCCCCTCCAAGCCTATATGTTTGAGGCATGCTTTCACCACGTCGATTTCCACGACCAACTGTTTTTCCTTTTCCTGTAAGGGCTCCTACTGCACATGTCGTGCAATTTTCTGTGCTTGGAACACTTTTCTTCTTCCTAAAGGTTCTTCATTTCTACGATTATCTTAATCTTCTTTGGCAGGGACATTGTCCTCTGTCGCTGCTTGACATATTCCATTGTTGCATGCAATTTATTTTCCTTTCCTTGTAGCTCTTATAGGCTCCCATATTCTAATAGATGGGTCCATAGCTGGATGCTCTTCTCTAGCAGTTATTCTACCCTATGTATATTCTGCACGATGTTCTTTGCAACTGTTGTCACGTATTTCTCTCTTTTCTCTCGAACTGTTAGGGGAGTTGTAGGTACCACGCACTCCTCTAGTTCCTTGATTTTATCTTTATATTGTTGTAGAGTTTGCGCTATCTTTGTTATCTTCTCCTCTGAATATGTTTCCTTCGATACTGTGTCATCTGAGATGGCTTGAAAGACTGCATCTATATGGGTCTCCATCTGGTCCACTTTTTGTTGTGCTATCTCTTTCCTCTTCCCTTCTTGGTTGATGGCTTCCTTCAATTCCATATTTTCTTCCTACGCTAGTTGTATATTCGTCACATCAGACCTTGCTCTGGACTGAATCTCTTGTGTGACGCTATCCTATAACTTATATATCACTTTTGTTGGTATCTTGGGCATCACCAAGTCTAACTTTTTGATATCCTTCATGGGATACTGCACCATTTCCTCATTGATGAACAACATATTTGGTGTTATGATAAAGTTATCACTTAACTGTACTATGATTTGTATTGTTTATCCGACAGGTGCTCGTTCTCTTACTGGCGTTGATTTGTCCTTTTGTTGATGTTCTACATTGATCCTCAACTGTTCTAACATGGTTTTTACCTTCTGTACCTGTTCCAAAATTGAAGCTTTATGGTTTTTCGCATTTTCCCATAATCTGACAGTTGATCTTCTACCGTTGTAGCTATCATTTCTACGTCGTCTACTGTCAATGACATTTCCATTTTGTTCTTGTGGGCCTTTTCTTTCTTCATGGTGCCACTTACTTGCTCCATTGTTCTCTTTATATAGGCATTTGGTTGTTCAGATGCTTCGGGCATATGTGTATCCCTACCAGTGTCCTATTCAACTTCTTCGTCCATGGTTACATCTTGTGCCTCTGTTTTCACTTCCTCTGTACTCACCTGTCCTTTCGGTCCTCTTGGTGCCTACTCTGTATCCTGTGGACCCTATGTCGGACCATGATGTAACTTATTTTGTGTCCTAGTATTCCTTCGAATGGAGCTAATTTCCCCCTTGTACCTATTGTTTTTTTCTTTTGCTGGGTAGCGCCATTCCTGCCTATCTATTGGGCGAGGAGTGTTCTATTCTATGTCTGTAATTGTACTAGTGGTGTTGCACTTGGGATCTCTGGTACTTTCCAATCCTCATGCCACTCTTGGACCTCTATGTGGATGTCCTACATCGTCACACAATACTTTAGTTACAACCACTCCTTGGTAGGGTCCTTCTTTGCTAGTAGCCACATGTTGTTACATGATGCGTGGAAATTGGCTATGTGCCCATACTCCTGTATAGTTTCTAGTGAGATCCTCCATGTCTCTGTCACGCTATTCTGAATTTTTGTTAAGTACTGCATGAACATGTCATTGTTGACTTTATTTAACTTTATCTTGGGATCTGTGGTGCTTCGTAATGATGTGTAGTGTGTTGCACCACATTTGCATGTCCTTGTGAGGAACATTGTATATGTTGGTTCATTCCACCCTATAAGTGCAATGAGGATGAGTAACCACGAATAGTGGAATTCGAAGCCCCAATCTTGTGCATCCTTATATTCTTCTAGGAATGAGTTGATTAGGTACGGGGACTAACTCATCGAGCTGCCCTTTGCACATTGTGTTGCAGCTGCTACTACTTCAGGGGACACTTATTCTTTTTCGGCACTTGCGCATTAATTTGTAACCAAGCAATATGGTTGCAAACCGAGTTGCAGGATCATTGATGTCATTGATCATGATTCCTCTGTTCCCCCTCTCTGTGCCATACTTCACTTTAATCTCATAGGAGATGGACTTTTCCTCAGTCTTTTCATCTAGGTATTTCTCTAGCTTCTCCCCATTTGTGGGTATCCCTATAATCTCTGAGATGAGGTAAAAATTGATCGGTACTAACCTGTCCATCCATAGGATGCCTCCGTGCACCCTTTCTAGCAGTTTTTTAACACATGCATTTATGTATTTTCCATGCCCGAAGTGTGGTATGTATAAGAGGTTAATGATACATGTGTTGTATAGGCCTAGGATCCACTGTGCAGGCTCCAACAGTGGTGCACCTGATGGGCCCTCTCCCTTGCTCTCTAGGTAGCTCTTCACTGCCAAATATGGGAACTTTGTAGCATTTTAAACATTGTGGTAGGAGTATTTAAGGCCATCGAATCCTCCTACCATGTTATCCCCAGATTTCACTTCATTGGGAATTTTCGACATTACTATACTTAGCTCTACCTGAGTGCGTTGTACGCCCTACGTACTGGTTTTTGATATCAGCTTATTTTTTCCTTGTGGGGATGGTAATCCCCCCTCTTGCTTCATTTCCAGCTCTGGTTCCTACTCCATGCCCTGTTACATGGATTCCATGGATGAATCTTCTTTCTATGACCCTTTTCCCTTGGACGGGTCGGATTCCATCTGCACGACATCCTCTACTAGCTGCTCAGGCTCCTGTGTGGATTCTTGCTCCTCCTCCACATGTAATGTAGTTTGCTCATATTCTGGTGTGTGTATTGCATTTACATCCACCAATGTCGACATCTCATGGGTTTCACCTTGTGGTCCCCGTGTAGTACTCTGGGTGCTTCGTCCAGTTCTGCTTGGTGTTCCAACCCGCAGTGGTGACATGGTGGTTAAATTCAAATGAAAATCTCTCAATTCGCTAGTTGGTAGCACAATTCAACACTTCTATCATTCTTTCGCTTGACTTGACATTTTTCTCCTTATCCAGAATCACAATGGGTCAGTTTTCCCCCCTCTTTCCTCCTTTATAGTGTGTCGGAGAAATGAAAACTGTGTCACACTAATACTTATCGATTTTTCCCCTCTTCGTTATGTTTCTTGCGAACGATACCTTTTTACTCATTTAACCATTCCTCTATGCGTTGTATTTTTTGAACCCTAGTTTTCTTGCAGTGCTCCATTTCGTCTGCCCAGTCTTGTTCCGCTGAGGCTCTCCATGTTTTTTTTTTTTTTTCGCGTTAACTTCCTAAGTACTAGGAGGTAGAATTTCCCTATATAGCTTCAGTCGACTCCCATTGATCATTCCTTTGATTTATGTACCTCCTAATTCTTTCAATTGTACAACTCCCCCATCTGTGATAGTCTTTACTTCATATGGTCCCAACCAATGCATTCTGAACTTTCCTGGGTGCTGAATAAATTTACTATCATATACCAAGACTAGGTCTCCTTCCGTGAAACTCTTTCATTTTATATGTATGTAGTTCTAAGATTTGTCCTTTGCTTTCTATACTTCTTGGTGAAATCCTACTAGGATCCTATCTTCTTCCATCTCCAGCAGCTGACTTAGCCGTTCTTTGATTATGCATCATTCTTTCATATTGGTGATTGCTGCTACGCGCATGCTAGGTACCAAAAATTCTAATGGAACCACTACTTCTTGTCCATACACCAACCTGAATGGTGTCTTCCCTGTCAACTTTTTGCATGTAGTCCTGTATTCCCACAATACTGTTGGTATCTTCAAGTCCCAATCGTCCCTATTGACATTGCATATCTTTGTCAATGCATTCTCTAGGATCTTATTAAAGGCTTACACTGTTCCATTTGCTTGAGGGTGGTATGGTGTACTCTTTTTATGATAGACTTTAAACTCCTTAATCATATCCCTAATAGTACTGTTAATGAAGTGAGTTCCTTGGTCACTCATCAAAATCCTTGGGCATCTGAATCTAGTGATCACTTGCTCAAATAGGAAGTGTGTTGTTGTCTCTGCACTGTAATATTTTACTGTTGTTGCTTCTTCCCATATTGTTAGATACTCTATCGCAGTAATGATATACCTTGCTCTTGACCCCTTTTCTAGTGGGTTAATTAGTCCTACAAATTCTATTTCCCATTTGTCAAATACCTGGAAGGTTACTTGTGGTATTAGGGGCATCTTGTACCATCTATTAGGTTTACCAACCCTCTGACATACATCACATCTCTGGAAGTAGTCCTTTGCATCTCTATGAATGGTTGACCACCATAGTCCTGTGCACAATAAATTCTACATGGTAGATTTTCCTGCATAATGTCCTCCTACTATTCTCTCATGGTCCTCTACTAAAATCCTAGGTCTTTCATGTTCTAGTACACATATTCACAAGATTATATATACACCCATCTTGTATAAGTGTCCTGCAATCAATTGATAGTCTACAACTCAAACTACCAGATTTTTCTTCTATGCAGTGTTTAATTCTTGTGGTTCGGTCCCTGTACCTAATTATTGAATGATATCAGCAAAATATTCATCAGCTACTTGTACTGAAAATAACTGTGCATCGAGGAAGTTTTCCTCTAAGTTCGTAGGTTCCTCTCCATTAGTGATCCTTGATAGGTGATCAAGTCATGCATTCAACTTTCCTGGTTTGAATATCACTTCAAATTCAAATTCCTAGAACAATAATAACCATCTACAAATTCTCCCCCCCAACACTAGATTATTAACTAGGTATTTGAGAGCTGAATGATATGTGGACATTTTAAAGTGTTTCCCAAGTAGGTAGTGTTTGAACTTTTGTAGTGCATAGACCATAGCTAGGCCTTCTCTTTCTGTGGTATTGTAATTATTCTCTGACTCTGACAGGTTTTTGCTAGCAAATTCTATAGGATGTTCCAATTCCACTATTCCTAGATGCGCCAGAATAGCTCCAAGTGTTATATTTGGTGCATCTACATGCACATGAAATGTCTTTTCCCAGTCTGGGAATACTAGTATTGGTTCCATTACCATATTATCTTTTAGGGTGTCCAATCCTTGCTAACAAACCTCATTCCACTGAAATTTGCTATCTTTCCTCAATAGTTTCTCCATTGGCGCAATGATCTGTGCATACCCTTTTATGAATTTCCTGTAGTATCTTGTGTGTCCCAATGTTTCTCTCAACTGAAGTACTGATTTTGGTGGTGGTAAATTGAAAATTACTGCAATCTTGGCAGGATATAATAGCAAGCCTTGTTTTCACACTATATGGCCCAATAGTATCCCAAAAGGTGTCCCAAAGATGCATGTAACACCCTGTTTCCCCCAATTTGTAAAAATAAATGGACTGGCCAAGAACTGTGGCACACTTAGAAATGTGAATATGTGATGTGAATGGACCTTGTGGAAAAGGTTGATGAATGTCAATAATATTATGAATTTATATTGCAGGACTGCTGAGAGGGGATATGCTGAAAAAGAGACCACGATGGATGCAGAAAGGCGGTGGAAGGCACCTGGAAAGGTGGCGTTAACTTCCATCGAAAATCAATACCGTATTTGGACTCCACTGGCCCGGAGAACCAAAAGCGGCTCGCTGGCCCCGAATTAAATGTCTCGCAGGCTGGTAGGTAGATGGCTCCTCAGGAATTAATGAGGGATGTGGAGGTGAACCGCCCATCCGTAGAGCCGTCAGGCCTGACCAGTGCGAGGGAAATCGTGCCACACGCAACCTCGCAAGAGGATAAGGCGTGGGGGAGAAGCGATTGGGGGGACGCGAGGGGAGAAAGAGAAATCTGGCGATATGCAGAGTGGGTGATAGCAGAGAGGAAGGAGAGTAACCTTCACTCCTAGTCACTGGCGAACAAAGACGCAGTCTCACAACATCGTGGTCTCAGCTCGGTGGTGGCTAGTGGTAAATCCGCTGGGAGTCGTTGAGCCAACGGTTGGGTGGAAATGAGCACCCCTCTCAGTAGTTGCATAACCCCTGGTGTTACTGTCTGATAAGTGTTTTTCCTTTGGCATCTTGAAATATATGTATGATGACATTTATGATCATAAGCTGTGAAATTGTGAATGATTTCATTATAAGAATGTTTGTATGGTGTCTTGATCAGTACTGGTAGTTGTATGTTTATATGGAAAGACTACGTATGGCTTATGTTCTCATAAATCATTATTTATATGCATACTGGTCTAATTCAGACTTCACGCCTGGTTCTCGGGAGAGAGATACCCTTATCTTCCTCAGATATTACCCTGGGTAAACCTCCCCATAGAGATACCCTTCTCGAAAAGGCCCATCAAGAATCCGAGAAAAGGACGTGAAGGCATAAGGCCTTAATAAATCCCTGCTAAGTATCGAATCGATGGACAAGATCCCATTGGGAGATTGGTGTTCACTCACGATCGTCCAATCGGAAGAAAAAACTAGAGGGTTAAGCACTTTAACCCTGAATAGGTGTTGATCAACGGACGAGATCCCGTCGGGAAATCTGTGGTCACCCATGACCGTTAGATTGGTAGGAGAAAGTAGGGGGTTAAATGCCTTACCACTTTGTCTTTCTGTGTCTTCTTGGGTAGCGAAGAGATCGGGATCGTAGATCCCCAAGGTCCATGAGAACATTTGGACTGTTGATGTTTCCACGTCTAGGAAGTCGTGGGAGAATGCACAAGTTAGGAACATGTTTGAGCCATCAGATCTTGGCTGGAAAACCCGACAGCCATTAGATCTGTTAGGATATACCTGAGGGTTAAACCCCCAGTGAATAGGGGCGAAAGCCCCGAAATAGATCTGGACCATCCGATTAAAGGAGGCCACATGTCATGAGATTTCCCATTTCGGGAAATCGAGAATTGGGAAATCGGGAGTTCTGGTGACGAACGATCGGGGCATTCCATGATAGAAACCCCGAAGTAGATTCAGGTCGTCCGATTAAAGGAGGCTACGTGTCGTGAGATTTCCCATTTCGGGAAATCGGGAGTCGGGAACTCGGGAGTTATGGTGATGAGAGATCAGGATGTTCTATGGTGGAAACCCCGAAATAGTCGTAGACTGACTGATTTTGGGAGGCTACGTGTCGAGAGATTGCCCGTTTCAAGAAATCGGGGATCGGGGATTCAGTAGTTCCACTGACAAGAGGTCAAGCTCTCACCTTGATAAATCCCGATGGAAGAGAGAGTGTGGTCATGTGGGAAGAGGTCATATTGACCAAGGCATAACCCAAGGGGCTAATCACTGATTTAGGATTGTTTGGCACTTCGGCGTTTCGGCACTCGGGATATCGAAGGGCATGTTCCCTTGTGATTTCAACCCCAAAATCCAGACTTATAAATATCGAGATGTTAGCATGTGGTTAAGTCTCGATGAACGGAAGAGAGTCTTTCAGAGGATCTCAGGGTCTATAACGACCGTTAGATGTGAGGAAGAGATGTCAACTTTAAGCTGGGGCACGAATGCGCCTTAGGGTAAGTGGCGAGAATATCTGGATGGCCAAAGTCCACCCGCCCAGATCTACGGCTGAGGCTTCATTCCGGAGCCCCCTTGCCATTTTGCCTTTAATGCGGGGGGGTCCGGAATGGTGTGGCATGTGAAGTGGGACCCGTCTCCTGTCAGGTCGCCCACCATGTCGTGTTTCCCCTCTCACCACTTGTACCCCACTCAACCACGTGACAGGGTCGCTCCTAATGGCCATTTGCTAACCCTGTAGCGATTCATCCCTATTGGCTAGTCACTAACCCTGTCGGGGTTTGGCGGTTGTAGAGTTGAACAATTCGACATCCTTGTAGCGCTGAGGCATGAAATGCAAAGAGGTGCCATGGTTATTTAACCTGTGCTCATGACTCGCAATCACATGGGAGCAGAGAGAGAGAAAGAGCTAGCTTACACTAGGCCTCTGTAGATATTTCAGGGGCTCTGATTCTGCAGAAATCAACAAAAACTTGATTACTGGTAGTGGGTATGTGACAAAGTGGTATCAGAGCATGGTGAAAACACTCAGCCTGATTGGGCTCATGAACGAGTTGCGCATAAGCTCCATTCGAAGCACTCCTAAGAGGAGTAACCCGCTAACTTAACTCTCTTATCTAGGATCAAAAATTGGAAACGAGAACTCGTCTGTGTATGCATGTGAAAGATTTATGAATTTATGCACAGGTTATAAAAATGTATCTAACTCTTGACTAATAACCATCATTTGTCTTTTCACCCAAGTGGACGATCAGCCACGGGAATTTATAGACACAGAGAATAGCGACTCACCAAGAGATGGGAGAAGACTCCCACAATAGAGATGAAGAGTCTGACGAAAGAAGAGAAATAGGAACCCCTCCAGATCTAGCTGAGACTGTGAGGAGTCTCATGGTTGAATTGCAAAGCTGCAAGGCCGACAATGAAAGGATGATGAAAGAACAAGAAAAGCAAACTGAAATTAATGCAGTTTTACTGCAGAGCTTATCCGACCTACAATGACAAATGCAGCATGAACCCGAGATGAAGAAACATGGTCATATCAGTGGCCATACTGAGAGGAGCACCTCAAGGAAGGTCCACCCCTGAGGTAAAGGACCAGTGCCAGGCGATTCCTCTGAGAAGGAAGATGGCGATTCAGAAGGCTCTTCCAGTAGCAGGACCGGTTACTATTCTTGAAGAAAATAGAAGAATCAAAAGACTTCCAAGGGTCATAAATTTCAAGAATTCAGAAAGGCCAAACCTCCCTCCTTCGACGGTGAGATAAACAAGGGAGAGGAAGCCGAGGCCTGGCTACTTGGACTGAAGAAATATTTCAGAGTCCATGATTTTTCAGAGAATTTGAAGGCCCGAGTGGCCACTTTCAATTTGAACGGAAAAGATTCCATCTGGTGGGAAGATCTTAAGAATATGAAAAGGGTCCGCGAGGTGGACCTGTCCTGGAAACAGTTTGAGAAATACTTCTGGAAGAAGTATTTGTCGAAAAAATATTTCGACGAGAAGGCTAAAGAGTTTTATGAACTCAAATTGGGGAAACTCACTATAGAGGAATATGCCAGCAAATTCCTCGACTTATTGAGATATGTACCCTACATCAAAGCAGAGAAGGCGAAGGTGCAACGCTTCATCAGTGGGATACCCAAGGAATACCGGAACAGAATTGAATTTGATGAGCCAAAGACCTTAGAAGACACTATTCGAAAGGAAACATATTGTCATGAACAATATGGACATCGGGCAGAGTCTCGTGGAGACTGGAAACATAAGAGTGGTTTGAGATTTCAGAAAAAGGGGATCAAATCCTCAGGATTTAAGAACTACAAGAAGAACCCCATAATGAACTTTCCATCCCGGAGTGTACTCCAGCAGAACTTTCCCTCATCAGACGAAAATGAAACTTCTGGACCTATACCAATAAATACTGATAACCCAAAGAGAGAACCTTTGAAATGTTGGGGTTGCGGAGAAGAGAATCTCCTGATAGAATGTCCACATCAACAACAGAATAGTTGGAAAGTTTATAACATTCAAGAAGCTACCACAGTCAATGATGTGGCAGGGAGTGTGTCGTAGATTTATGCAGCCTTGGATAATAACCAAGATGACCACCAAGCTTCAGTGGTGGAAATAGAAGGTGTGATTTTCAACCATCTGGTGTATGTTTTGATTGACCCTGGTTCAAATTTGAGTTATATAGCCCCTAAAGTTGTTGATAAGTGTAAACTACAGCCTCACAAGAACACCAAGCCATGGTTAGTACAGTTAGCTACTGACACTAAAAGAAGAGTAGCAGAGGCCATACCAGCCTGCCAATTGATGTTGGGTGAATTCCCCACCCAAGCAACCCTTAACATATTACCCCTGGGATCATATGATCTGTTGATTGGTATGGACTGGCTAGCCACCCATAAAGATAGACTGGACTGTTACCATAAAACCTTAGAATGTGTGAGCAAAGAAGGAAAAAGGATAACCCTTCAAGGGATCTGAAAACCTGTCTCGGTGAGGCAAATATCATCCCTGCAAATGAGAAAGTATTGTCGAAAAGGATGTCCCCTATATGCAATACAGGTGTTGAAAACAATCGAAGGTGATAAACCAAGCCTTGATGATCACCCTATCCTGAGAGAATACAGAGATGTGTTTCTGGAAGAGGTACCGGGTCTACCTCCGAGAAGAGACATTGACTTCTCGATAGAGCTCGCACCAAGAGCGGTGTCGGTGTCTAAGATACCCTACCGGATGAGCACACCTGAGTTAGTTGAACTCAAATTACAATTGAAAGAAATGATGGATAAGGGTTATATTCGACCCAGCGTGTCCCCATGGGGAGCACCAGTCCTGTTTGTGAAAAAGAAGGATGGCACTCTTAGACTGTGTATAGATTATAAACAACTCAATAAAGTAACCATAAATAACAAGTACCCCTTGCCCAGGATCGATGATCTATTCGATCAGTTGGGAGGTGCGTCTATTTTCTCAAAGATTGACTTGAGGTCGGGATACCATCAAGTCCGAATCAAGGGTGAAGACATCCATAAAACTGATTTCCAGACACAGTATGGTCACTATGAGTTTGTGGTAGTGCCATTTGGGTTAACCAATGCCCCTGCCACTTTCATGTGCTTAATGAACAATGTACTCAGTAAATTTTTAGATAAATTTGTACTAGTTTTTATTGATGACATATTAATCTACTCTAAGAATAGAGAAGAACATGAAGAGCATCTTAGACTTGTGTTGCAAGTGCTAAGAGAGCATCATCTCTATGTTAAATTCAGAAAATGTGACTTCTTTTAGAAGCAAATACATTACTTGGGACATGTTCTGTCCGAGGAAGGGGTAGCAGTAGATCCTGACAATATCAGGTCTATCATGGAATGGCCTACCCCAAAGGATGTTTCAGACATCAGATCATTTATGGGATTAGCAAGATATTATAGGAGATTTATAAAAGGATTCTCCAAGATTGGTTGTCCAATCATTTCCCTCCAGAAGAAGGGGACAAAATTCTTGTGGACACAGAAATGTGAAGAAAGATTTCAAACCCTGAAACATCTATTGACCCATGCACCCGTGTTGAAAATCGCTGACCCAGAAGCTGACTTCCTTGTGTGCACAGATGCCTGTAAGGAAGGGCTCGGAGGAGTCCTTATGCAGAAAGGAAGTGTGATCTTCTATGAATCCCAACAATTGAACGAACATGAAGTCAACTATGTGACTCATGATCTAGAATTGGCTGCCATAGTGCATGCCTTGAAAATGTGGAGGCATTACCTCTTGGGAAGAAAATTTGTACTTATGACAGATCACTGTGGATTGCGATATTTTTTTGACCAACCAAAGCTCAATTCTAGACAAGCTAGATGGATGGCCCTCCTTAGCGAATTTGATTTTGAAATCAAACACATTAAAGGGAAATAAAATAGGGTGGCAGATGCCCTTAGAAGAAGCATGAAAACAATTCACCTGGCAGCAGTGAGTACCTGCGAGACAGATGTCAAGAACAGAGTCAGAAATGCACAAGAGACAGATCCCTTCGTTCAGACTGTGACCATGTACCTACAACAAGAACCCGATGGAGTAAAATATGAAGGCTACCAGATGATCGAAGGAGGTCTTCTCACTTACAGAGATAGACTGTACATTCCAAATGGTGATGACTTGAAGAGGTTCATTATGGATGAACTACATAAAAGACCATATACTGGTCACCCAGGATACCAAAAAATGATCACTGCCACCTGAAAATAATTTTATTGGCCTGGATTGAAGAAAGACATAGCTAAATATTTGGCTCGATACATAGAGTTCCAAAAGATTAAAGCAGAACATCGACACTCAGCAGGACTATTGCAACCTTTACCCATCCCAGAATGGAAATGGGAAACCATCTCCATGGATTTTATCACTGGATTGCCAACTTCAACCAAACAGAATGACACCATTATGGTGGTGGTGGATAAACTGAGCAAGTCTGCTCATTTCATCCCCGTCAAATAGACTTGCAAGGCAATAGATATCACCCAGGTATTCATGAAATAGGTATTCAGACTGCACGGTATGCCGAAAGAAATAGTGTCTGACAAAGACACAAAATTTACTTCCAATTTCTGGAAATCACTAGTGGATGGTTTAGAGACCAAATTGTTGTTTAGCACCGCCTATCACCCTCAAACCGACAGACATACAGAAAGAGTGAATCAAATATTAGAGGATATGTTAAGGATGCATGTAATGCATCAACCCAGAAAATGGGAAGACTACCTACCATTGGTAGAATTTGCCTACAACAACGGCTACCAAGCATCCTTAAAGATGAGTCCCTTCGAGGTCCTCTATGGTAGGTCGTGTAATACTCCAGTCAGCTGGAGTAACCCTGTAAACAAGATTTGTTTTGGACCCGATATGTTGAAAGAAATGGAACAACATGTGACTCAAATAAAACAAAATCTGAAGGTCGCTCAGAACTGACAGAAAAGTTATGCCGACGAAAAGAGAACTCCAAGAGAGTTCAAAATGGGAGACCATGTATATCTCAGAATTAAGCCCAGAAGGAGTTCCCTGAAAATGGGATATTGTGCCAAGTTGGCACCCCAGTATTGTGGACCCTTTGAGGTTCTAGATAGAGTGGGACATGTAGCCTATCGGCTAGCACTTCCTCCCACAGTAAAAGCATATAATGTTTTCCATGTTTCATTATTAAAGAAATATGTACATGATGCTAATCATATAATTGACTGGTCTATGATCCAGGTGGAACCAGAGGGAGAATTTCTACCAGAACCCCAATGCATATTGGACAGAAAGGAAACCCCGCTCCAGAACCGAACCATTGCACAGGTCAAGGTGCAGTGGAAACATTTTGGCCCAGATGAGGCTACATGGGAAATGGAGGATGCCATGAAACATGCATATCCGATTTTATTTGCATCCAAACATGCATGACATGTTGATATATACAGCATCGAGGATGATGTTCCTTTAAGGGGGAGGGAATTGTAACACCCTGTTCCCCCAGTTTGTAAAAATAACTGGACTAGCCAAGAACTGTGGCACACTTAGAAATGTGAATATGTGATGTGAATGGACCTTGTGGAAAAGGTCGATGAATGTGAATAATATTATGAATTTATATTGCAGGACTGCTGAGAGGGGATATGCTAAAAAAGAGACCACGATGGCTACAGAAAGGTGGTGGAAGGCACTTGGAAAGGTGGTGTTAACTTCCACCAAAAATCAATACCATATTTGGACTCCACTGGCCCGGAGAACCAAAAGCAGCTCGTTGGCCTCGAATTAAATGTCTCGCAAGCTGGTAGGTAGATGGATCCTCAGGAATTAATGAGGGATGGGGAGGTGAACTTCCCATCCGTAGAGCCGTCAGGACTGACCAACGCAAGGGAAATCACGCCACACACAACCTTGCAAGAGGATAAGGCGTGGGGAAGAAGCGATTGGGGGGACACGAGGGGAGAAAGAGAAATCTGGCGATATGCAGAGTGGGTGATAGAAGAGAGGAAGGAGAGTAACCTTCGCTCCTGGTCACTGGCGAACAGAGACGCAGTCTCACAGCATCGTGGTCTCAACTCGGGGGTGGCTAGTGGTAAATCCGCTGTGAGTCGCTGAGCCTACGGTTGGGTGGAAACGAGCACCCCTCTCAGTAGTTGCATAACCCCTGGTGTTACTTTCTGATAAGTGTTTTGCCTTTGGAATCTTGAAATATATGTATGCTGACATTTATGATCATAAGCTGTGAAATTGTGAATGATTTCATTATAAGAATGTTTGTATGGTGTCTTGATCAGTACTGGTAGTTGTATGTTTGTATGGAAAGACTACGTATGGCTTATGTTCTCATAAATCGTTATTTATATGCATATTGATCTAATTCAGACTTCACGCCTAGTTCTTGGGAGAGAGATACCCTTATCTGCCTCAAATAGTACCTTGGGTAAACATCCCCATAGAGATACCCTTCTCGAAAAGGTCCATCAAGAACCTGGGAAAAGGGTGTGAAGGCGCAAGGCCTTAAGAAATCCCTGCTAAGTATCGAATTGATGGATGAGATCCCATCGGGAGATCGGTGGTCACTCACGATTGTCCGATCGGAAGAAGAAATTGGAGGGTTAATCACCTTAACCCTAAATAGGTGTTGATCAACGAACGAGATCCCGTCAGGAAATCTGTGGTCACCCATGACCGTTAGATTGGTAGGAGAAAGTAGGGGGTTAAATGCCTTACCACTTTTTCTTTCTGTGTCTTCGTGGGTAGCGAAGAGATCAGGATCGTAGATCCCCAAGGTCCATGAGAACATCTGGACCATTGATTTTTCCATGTCCAGGAAGTCGTGGGAGAATGCACAAGTTAGGAACCTGTTTGAGCCGTCAAATCTCGACTAGAAAACCCAACAGTCGTTGGATCTGTCAGGAGATACCGGAGGGTTAAACCCCCAGTGAATAGGGGCGAAAGCCCCGAAATAGATCTGGACCGTCCGATTCAAGGAGGCCACGTGTCGTGAGATTTCCCATTTCGGGAAATCAGGAATCGGGAACTCGGGAGTTCTGGTGACGAAATATCGGGGCATTCCATGATATAAACCCCGAAGTAGATTCAGGTCGTCCGATTAAAGGAGGCCACGTGTCGTGAGATTTCCCATTTCGGGAAATCAAGAGTTGGGAACTCGGGAGTTCTGGTGACGAGAGATCGATATGTTATATGGTGGAAACCCCGAAATAGTCATAGACCGACCGATTTAGGGAGGCTACGTGTCGAGAGATTACCCGTTTCGGGAAATCATGGATCGGGGATTCGGGAGTTCCATTGACAAGAGGTCGGGCTCTCGCCTTGATAAATCCCGACGGAAGAGAGAGTGTGGTCATGTGGGAAGAGGTCATATTGACCAAGGCATAACCCAAGGGGATAATCACCGATTTAGGCTTGTTTGGCACTTCAGCGTTTCGGCACTAGGGATACCGAAGGGCATGTTCCCTCGTGCTCTCAACCCCAAAATCCAGACTTATAAATATCAAGATGTTAGCATGTGGTTAAGTCCCGATGAACGTACGAGAGTCTTTTGGAGGATCTCAGGGTCCATAACAACTGTCAGATGTGA
>ML804165.1:292524-305962 GCA_009831015.1 Picea engelmannii | reverse complement strand
GGGGGGGGGGGGGCTCCGGAATGGTGTGGCATGTGAAGTGGGACCCATCTCCTGTCAGGTTTCCCACCGTGTCGTGTTTCCCCTCTCGCCACCTGTAACCCACTCAACCGCGTGACAGGGCCTCTCCTAATGGCCATTTGCTAACCCTATAGGGATTCGTCCCTATTGGCCAGTCACTAACCCTGTCGGGGTTCGATGGTTGCAGAGTCAAATGATTCAACATCCCTGTAGCGTCGAGGCACGAAATACAAAGAGGCACCATGATTATTTGACCTATGATCATGACCCGCGATCACATGGGAGCAGAGAGAGAGAAAGAGCTAGCTTACGCTAGGCCTCCGTAGATATTTCGGGGGCTCTGATTCTGCAGAAATCAACGAAAACTTGATTACTAGTAGTGGGTATGTGACAATGCACTTCTTGATATTTAGTGATATATGACACTGCTTTCATCTTTCCAACATCATCCTTAACACATCTACATGTTCCTTCAATAGACTGTATACTGTCCAATCATCCAGGTATACTTTTAAAAACTGATGGATGAATTCTTTAAACATAGCTACTGGTGCATTCTTCAGCCCAAAAGGCATGACTGTGTACTAGTAGGATCCCCATTCTGTGGAAAAAGTGGTCTTGTACCTGTCTTTTGGGGCTATCTTGATATGATGGTAGCCCGAGAATCCATCTGTGAATGAGTATGCTTCCTAGCCTCCTACATTCTCTAATACCTCATCTGTGAAAGGGGCATGGAAAGGGTCATGTAGGCAAGCATCATTCAGCTTTCTCAAGTTGACACATATCCTTATCCCTCCCTGATTATTCTCCTAAACTACCATAGGGCTTACCCATTCATATTCATCTACTGGTTCTATGATTCCATCCTCCAACATCTTGTCAATTTCTGCTTTTACTTTCTTCTTATATATTAGCTTCAGTCTATATGGTTGTTGGTCTGACTGATCTAGCCTCATATTTGAGAGGTATCTTCATCTATCCTAGCTCTCCTACTATGTATTTCATCTCTGTAAAGGTTTTTGGGAACAGGTCGTTGTACTCGCGCAGTAACTCTGTTATTCTTTCTACTGTTTTCTCATCCCAGTAATCTCCAATGATGGCCATTTTGGGATTCTCAATTGTCCCAATGTTGACTTTCTTCACCTTCATCGAAGAAACAAACACTTTTGATTCTAGAGGTGGACCTTCCACCCCTCTTTCACCTTCAACTTCTTTTATCTGAATGTTGTGCGAGTCCTCTTCATCTGGTCCTTCTTCCTGCACATGGTAGAATGACAATATTTTTTTCATTGTTTGTCTGTTATGTTGTTTATATTTTGTCATAAGTTCAACTTCTGGTTCCTTAATGAATATCACCCCTCTGATTTTTTTGAGTGTTGAATCTATGTTTGGGTTCTCATGTTCAAATGAGAAAGTGACTATAAAGTTTTGCTATAACACTATCCATTCTGTAGTTCCTCTGCGTAGTTCTTGTTACACATACCAGTTTTCTGGGATTCCTTCTAGTGTATGAATAAAGTGGTGAGGCCATTCCTCTAGTGGTGTCATCATCCATAATGTTTTGCACTTCTCCAAGTGTTCCAAAGGTTGTTCCAAAGGTGACCCTTGTCCATCATATCTCTGCATCATTATTCTCTTCTACTCTACGCTAAATCTAATGCGCATTAATCATTTCCATTGGTACCAGTCCTTAATGGTCTCTTTTTGTGCACTCCACCATCTTGCAGGTGTTTCCTTGAGTGCTATATCCAGAGCTAAGAGCCTCTTATTTGGTAAAAATTCATCCTCATATATTGTTAAGAATTATTGTAAGTTGTTCACCCCATGAAACCTAGGAGGTTCTCTTATATCTGTACCTACCCATCTTAGTGTGCGGTCTATTCTTGCACATATTCTTGTGGAGACTTCATGCAATCTCTGCTGCCAATTTTCCAACCTTTTATCTGAATCTAACGCGCATGACGTGATACTTCTCCAACTGAGTACCCCATCTGTAGTTGGATTCACACAATCTTCTTCATGTGCGGTGGTTATGTATAACTGGTTAATTTCCTCCAGGTCTAAACAAGTGGGTTCTACAAACCTTTCTCCTTCTTATGGCTCTAATGGTGCAATGACTCTGTATTCTCCTAACTTGAATGTCATCTTCCTCATCTTCAAATTGATTATGGCATAATTATCGAATGCTCAATCCAGTCCAAGAAATGTTGGATACGGTGTTGTGCCATCCACTATTTCTAGTACTTCAAAGTCTCCCTTAGTGTGCACTCCATCTAGATATACTATCACACCCTATAGCCTTCCAATTGGTAGAAATCTGTGTTGATTTGCTAGTTTCAGATGAACAAGTGAATATCCTAATGTGGGATCTCCCATACATTTCCATGTCTTCTTGGCTAACACATTCACCTCAAAGCCTAAATCTAGTATATTGTCCCCCATATTGAAATCTTCAATGTTAACATTTAATCTGAATTCCCTGCTTGTCCTCCTTCTTGTATGCAGGTGGTTGACTGGTTTTTGTTCTAGTTTCCCCTCTACCTCTGAGTTAAATCTTTCTAGCATATGTTGCAAAATTTTAATAGATGATTGGTCATTTAATAGCTTAACAAAGGATTGCAGAAAATCCTTTATGGTACTTACTTGTCCTAGAGGTTACGCCTCATTAGTGTGATTTAGTTATGAAGGCAACCCATACGTTGGTACGTCCTAAGTATGTTGTGTCATTGATGTATATGCAATGTCTGGCTTCAAAAATTCTTGTATGGATTTCTTGAATATCCCCTTTTCCTTCTGCGCATCAAACTTCTTCTGTGGTTTGACATTCTTCTTCACCCATTGGTGTTGTGTTGTATCTTGTCTTACTGTGTCATTTCTTTTCTTAGCTCCTTCACACATAACTATGTTGATATTTCTTCCATCATCCCTTGCTTCTGCATAAATCCATTGAAAATTCTGATTGTTATGATTTATTTTTTCCTGGATATTTCCCAATAGTGTCAGATAATCTTCTGTGTCATGATCTGATGCACGACAATACATACATGTCGCAGGTGAAAGTGGAAATTATCTTGCATAATTTCCTAGTTGTTGACAATTGTGGCATACCATCGGTCCTCTACCTCTTCCAAATCCTCCTCTACCTCAACCTCCACCTTTGTATCCAGCTCGATCTCCTCGCAGTTCGTTATACTGGAGTGCATGGTTATATGGCTCAATATTATAGTGTGGTTGCATGGTATTGTACTTCGGTTGTGCAATGTTATATTGTTGTGGTACAATTTTATATGGGGTTCGTACTTGGTTAAAATGTGGTGCATCTTTCCCTGCCATCATCTCTTCCTGCACCCTATAGGTATCTGATGTTTGTTCCCTCATCAGCTCCATTGTCCTACAATCTTTTTCATCGTGGTCTACCAACTTGCAAAAGTTTCAATATGAACTCTTAGGCATCGTCTGGTATTTCTACATCATTAGACATTGATATGGATCATGTCCCTATTTCTTATAGATCTCACACCATAGTCCTCCTGATGGAAAAGGGTTTGGAAGTCCTATTTCCATGTACTGAGCGAATGTTGGGAATTCATTCTTATGGTGTCCTTTTGTACTACATGTGGTACACCAAACAACTTCTCTTTTGTCCTTACCTCTGTCTTGGTTTAGCTGAAATGTTAATTTCTTCAGATCCTCCTTCAACTCCTTTATGGTTGGATCTGTCTTATGATATTTTTTCTCTTCCAGTTGTAGGGTTTCCTGCAGAGCCTCTGCTTGGGTTTGAAACTTCTGTTGTCTCAAAAGGTATTTCAAATGTGGTAGCAACGAGTTGACAAACATATGCCTATTTTGAATGTCTGTCATGAAATACTTTAGCTTTCCCTTCAATCATTTGAATATCTGGTCAATATCCCACACACATTATTTTGGTTTCTGTCTGATCTCTATCATCTCATTCGTGTATTGATCCTCTGAGCTATGCTTCTGGAATTCATTTATCAATAGATTCTTGATATCCACAATCATTCTGGTTGTCCCTGGTGGACTGTTTGCAGCTAATCTCATGTACCAATCCAGTGCGCAGTATCTTAGCATGATGGATAAATGTGCAAGTTTAGTTTCCTCGTCTGTGATTTTTTTTGTAGCTTGCTTCCCAGATCTTTTCACAAATTAACAAGTTCCTCTTAGGGTCCTCCAACACCTCAACCTTGAATTTTGGTAATATGATGGCGGGATCATGTCTCGCCATCCTGAATACTAAACTAATACCTCTGTGAGGTGTAGGTAATTGTCTACCACTTCTTGAACTGGCTCCTCCAGTTTTTTCTCCTTGACTATATGTACTTCTTGCTGTATTCCTTCCAAAATTCAGTTTTCTAAATGGTGGTGTATTAGTCGCACATGGGTTTATGGGTTCCACACTGACACTAATATGGATATGAGTGTTTCCTTTTGTTCTTGTTCTTGGAACTATTTTCTTCCTTTCATATTTCGTGTGAAGGATTTCCTCAATCTTCTCCATAGCTCGAAGATCCTCTACCTCTTCTTCATCACTTTCCAAGCCTTCCCTTGCGACCATGGCTCTCTTTTTGTTGTTCATATTATATTGGTATGGTACTCCACTATGCGTTCTTCCAATTGTTGCCATGATCTGCTTGATCTGGTATTCCTCCATCATGATTGGATCCAAGGCCTCCTCCTTCTTTCCTCTATCGATTTCTTCCTCCATTTCTTCGTCTCTTGTCAGTGCTTCTCCCCTTCCCCCATGCACGCAGGGAAGTTTAGTTGTTCGAGGCCATTGTCATCACACATTTATTATATAGTAATATATTAATGGAAGCATATAGAAATCTGATATACCTACCTCAAGGTCCCTTCATGAACTCTTTCTCTGTTGTGTTGTAATACTTTGTAGTATCTACTGCAAATTCTATGATAAATCCTGCAACAATCTTGTCTAACCAGAAATCTACTGTGCACGTAAATTTATTGTTAACTTTTTGTAACTGTACGATCTCCACAAGATTCCACTCTAGTTGTTTAATTCAATTTGTAGGGTGGTTTTATTTCAACCTCAATATCCACTCCTGCAACACATGTGGGAAATCATAGAAAAATACTTCATGCAAGTCGATGAATACATACTTGTCTAGATATTGGCGCGATGTTAACTTCGGTTTGGTGTTATCTTTCTACGCAAACTCCGTCTCCTTTGTTTTCAACCAACTCTTGATATTTTCCTTCGTTGGGTTCCACAATCTCAACATCCCCTTTTATATTCTCATTCTCTTAACGTTTTGTTTCCAGATCTGACATTCTTTTTATGCTTCTTCAACAGATCTTATTCACTCAATCCCATTATGTTCCAACCGGAAACATAACCATTTGTTGGTTAACTATTTTATCTACTCTGATTTGATTACTGTTATAAGTTGACCAATGTTCATATTTAAAAAGCTTCCAACAAAATCCCTCTAAAACTATCGACCCCCCTGGTAAACCAAAAGGCAGTGCAATACACAGGGTGTATTGCGCAGTCTCACCTGAGATAGTTCTATGGGTGGCTGCAATACTCAAACCCTTGCAGCCTGGGAATACATGGAGATCTGTGGTTGTACCTTGTGATATTCATTTATTTATTATGACATCTTAATTAATCAGTCACTCTTACTCATGCATGTAAAATATAAGATCTAACTAGTTCCTTCATTCATTTATCTAGCATTTGATCATTAACAACAATGGGGATGCATAACATTTAGTCACATAACACAAGTTTTATTGTGGTTCACCCCCTCGTGGGCTACGTCCACAAATATTTTTCTCTCAATATATTTTATTATGTCTCGACAATATATCGCATTGCGCACATTTACAGTCTTGTATCTTACAATCTCAACATGCTTCCCGATCCATGTAAGGCTGACTAGATCACACCAGGCTCCTCAGCCTATGATCTAACCCTTGGGATCGAGTTTATCAACTCTTCTTTATCTTATCAACATACAAAACGTTTCAGTTCTGGCCTTTCTCACTCCTCTCCATATCCCCCTCTCCCTAGACCTCCTAGGTACTACTTATACATATTCTTGGCTTATCAACCATTACAATATTTTTCAAAATCCCTAACCCTAATGTATTTAGGTCTCCCTTGCATGTGCACCTTGCATTCTTCCCTCACAAATGATACTTTTCCTTCCAACTATATTTTCTTCCACTTCGTGCTTTTCTCTCCAAAAATGGCATTTTCCCCAAAATGGGCCTGCGCCCAACACCTATTATTACCTATTTTTTCCATAAGTATTCCACTACTACATGATATGTATACGAAGGATATATCCATGGTAAATTTGTCTATTTTTTCACATTTTCACCTTTTATATGCAATTTATCTTGAAATCCATTTTATTAACAAGTGGCTTCAAGAATCATAGAATATGTAGTGACTACATATTCCTGTAGCAGATTTGTTGCAAGGTTGCACACACTTAATAGAAAATCCACGACTTGGAGGTGGTTCCAAATCTTCAAGAGATGGTTGAAAACTTGTCAGCTGAGATCCAGAGTCAACAAAGACAGTGTGGAAGCAAAGTCAAACTCCAGGTAAACAATGAGAACCGTGGTAGAGTATCCAAAATATAATGGCACTGAATCCATCTATGATTGAGTCAACAAATCAAATACCAGAATTTCATGCATCCCTATCATGAAATTCTCTATACATGGATTATTCAACAATTCATGAGGCTACGATCAAGATGGATCAAATCTATAGGTTCCACATACTCTACTTCTAGTTATTCTGTTATAGAATCTGTAGGGTATGGATATGAGGAAATGAGTGTAATTCTATATAAACAAATATCCTGAAATCCTATGGGATAAGAAAGGTCGTTACACTATTATGTTGACATGGATGTAATGTGATTTTGAGCATAAAACAAATATTATTGACTATCCATTTTTATGTGTTGTACGTATTGATTTATAGCCTAGATCTGTAGCATCCTATGCAACATAATCCAAGCTAGGTGGGCCCCTTGTGTAAGGTATACGTTGCATGATTTTTAGTTAGTTTTGATTTATTCTATATGTGTGATTTTATTTACAGTCGTTTGTTCTTTCATAACGTTCAATGCAAGTAATGAATATTTCTTTTCATAGAATGCATAGATACTAGTGCACAATTTGTTATTGAATAAGATTATCTCATTTATTCCAAACACGTTCATTCCATATAATGATTGAAATATTGTAATGGGACACTGCAATTGATAATTCAGTAGATCAAAATACTTAAGTGACTATAATCATTCATTTAGTGATGCATTAATTCTATTTTAAAAATTAAAAAAATTTATGTAGTAGTTCAACAAGAAGTTAGTATTGAATTTGTTCATTTGGAAATTAATCATAACTAAAATCCCACACATACGATGTAATAAATTCATAATAGTACATTCCTGGTTCGATATTCAATGTAAAAAAATTTAATCAATTAAATTGACTAACATTTTTGGCATCGTTGTCGAGGAAGTGCTAAAAGGAATTAGTTTTTTTTTTTTCTTATTGTAGTATCATTGTAGATGCATATAGGAATAAATGCATGGGGAGAGAGATGGTAAGATGAAAAGACAACTTTTAAAAAAAAAAATTATGGTATAACAACCTGACACATTCACTATAATTATATCTTTAGTGGGTTTCTCTTCACCAATTTAAATCATGATAAGTAGAATGCACAAATAGACGTAGAGATCCTAGAGGTAGATTTACTAGTGGAGTAGGTAGGACTACACCAAACACTAATTCACCCACCAATTCATCAACTTCAACACGTGGTGTTGTAAGAGCTACTACATCCATTAATTCATCTGTGGGTAGAATTACAAGAGGAGGATGATCGGGTAGAATTGTGACTTCACAAGTAAAAGGAAAAACAAAAGTAGGAGAAGGCAGTTCCAAAGGAAGAGTTATAGAAACATCAAAAGAATATGTCATAATTTCATCTCATCTATAGGAAGAGGAATTGATCAGTAATCAATCATAGGTATCACTTTCATAAAATCCTATAGAGGAACCCAAATTTTTTGTTTCATCATAAGAATTTGTACATTTCAGAAAAGACAATATGTTTGGAGTAGAAGGACTATTTAATCGAAGAGAAGAGGAAAGAGGACCTGGAGGTGGAGAAGGAGAAAGATAAGAAAGACCAGAAGGTACATCAACATCAACTATTGAAAATTAATTTGGGTTGCCAATTTTTGATCCAATAACAATAGTCCAAATGAAGAACATGCCACCATCAACATTACCCAACTTTCATGGTATGATAATTGAGGACCCAAAGACTTTTATTTTTGAATTTGATGTATTATGTCGAAGTTATGATTACTCTTTTGATGATAGAAAACTTAAGTTATTTGCAGACACACTTAAAGATGCATCTTTACATTGGTTTATATGTTTGGGAACTAACACCATCAAAACATGGGATGAAATGAAAAAATGTTTCTTTTAAAGTATCATGATTATTGTATAAACATAGGGATGCACGAAGAAATGTTTTAAATGACACAAAAAGACTCTAATCTTGTCAGGATCCACTGATATACCTTCTTCTAAAATGATATGCCCCAAATAGTGAATTCAACTTTTCTAAGAAGAGGGTCAATCGAAAGAGCCCCATGACCACCCACCATGCTCAGGGGCCCTGAGCACACAGGAATGGGAAGTGTCTGTCAGAGGATGAAAGCCTTGAATATTATTTGGAAAGATTCCATTATATTGTTAAAAGGGCTAGGCAAAATCATCCAGGTTTAGATACTCTTAAAGTCATTTTGCTTCATGGAATCAGAGATGAATGAATTGATGTACTTAATCTCATGGGTAAAGGATATATTTCTCACTTAGATTATGTAGGGATTTTTTTATCTATGCATGCATATCTCTCGAGGAAGTTCCATCTCGAGGAAAGTCCAAATATGGTAAGAGACCTAGAGATACTATCTCTAGAGTCAATAAATGAAAAATCGATGGGGTTAGTAGAGCTGAAATTGGCAATTTATTAGAAAATTCCAAAAATGATATTCTTAGTACTCTCGGTTCTCAATTACATACAATGAAAATTAAGGGAAAAAAAGAGGAAGAGAATGTAGCCTTAACTATTTTTTTTCCTTAATGTAGAAAAATACATCATTTTAAGAGAATTTCCTTTGGATAACATTGAACTTTGTGGTATATGTGTAGAAAATCACGTGACATAAAATTTCCCATCTCTACCATAACTTAAATTTGTTTATCAGGGAAACAAAGAAGCTACAGAACAAATTTGTTTTGTTGCACCAAAATGATGTTGGTATCCAAGAACCACATGCATATCTCAAGATCCTACCTAGCAATTCAATTCTTATTACTCCAATCAACAATACCCCCCAAAAAATTAGACACCTCCTATGCCTTGGAAAATATGCCCACCAAAACAAGTTCAAAATCAACCTTAGCAACAAGGTTGACAAGGACCTGCCGATGAAACCATAACTACTTATCCTTATCCTATGCAACAAAAATACACACAATATACTTAACAAACCAAGTATCCCCCACAAGTCCAACAAACATACCCTACTCAACCACAACAACCAAAAATTTCAACAACTGCAATTGCCATCAAACCAACCTCCTTTGATACCTACTCAATTACCTGGACAACCCATTTAAAACCCCAATAATAAAGTATCTCCAATGTTTTTTTTCAAATCACATGAGTCATAACTTATCAAACCATTTGGAAATCAAACCACATTAGTAATTGTTTTTATCATTTATCTTAGTCGATAAGCAATTGATTTCTTTTTACTACCTTTAAAATTAGGCATCAACATTATTCCATTAGTGTCACATGTGCATCATTGACAATAGAATATTTAGAGATTTTTTTTTTTCATATCAATTAGAGGGAACTAACAACCAAAATAAATGGCAATGGAAAATATCTTTATAAATACAAGGGAAAAATTATACACACTAATATATGACATGATATTCCACCTACATGTTGAAAGAAATGAAAAAAAATAGAAGTAAATTATTAGAAACATTTTCTTTTCTTGCATAAATTTAAATGACTTCAATTGAAAATTCATGGGTTTCCCAAGAATAGTTTCTATTAACTAATCATCCATATGTAGCAAATATTCCCAAAAATTTAGAATGCACAATCATTGATTTGGTGAAAATATTAAGAAAAGCTATTATATGCTCATGGAAAATGTTTATATTTAGGTGAAAAATATAAGCGTACACATAACTATAATTATAAATTATGCTAGAAATTTTTTATTTTTAATGAAAATATGAAACAAATTTAGCCTAAATTTCATCCAAAAAATTTAAATTTAGCCAAATTGGTGAAATTTCGTTTATAAAAACCTTGATTAGCTCAACCCGCTTACAATGTTGAGTTACAAAATTTCCCCACCTATGATTACTCCTCTTTATTTAAATGACATTCATCTTAGATAAGGAAAAGTAGTTCATTAGGATTCTCCTATTATTATTGAAGAACCAATAGAGGAGGAAACTCCTAATCAATCAAACAACAATAATAGTTATAATTCAATAAAACAAACTTCTTCCTCTACAATAAATAAAGAACAACTATTCAAAAATCCTCTTTTCCCAAAAAGGTTGACTTTAGATAAGAAAATGAAACAACCTAAATATGATATATTAGACGAGTTAAAGAATGTTTGTATTAAAATTCCTTTACTACAAGCAATCAAATATATATCAATCTATGGTAAAACAATGAGGGAGTTATGCTTAAATAAATCAAGCATAAAGAAAAAATATCCACAAACAATGCAAATTATTGGTAAACTAGCAGATCTAATGTTGGGTAAAAATTTTATGCAAAAATATGTTATTCCCAGTAGTCCCATTGTTAAGAGTCATATCAATAATAATGCAATTCAAAACACTTTAATAGATGTAGGAGCTGCAATAAATGTCTTGACAAAAGGAATTATGGATGAATTACAATTGTCTAATATTCGTCATACACCTACAGTTATGCAATTATAAGATAGATCAACAATAAAACCTGAAGGTGTGTTAAAAGATATCATGGTATCTTTAGATTCTTGGGAGTACCCTGTGGATTTCATGGTTTTAAAACCTAAATCTAACTTGGGTGGTCATACATTAATCTTAGGAAAGCCATGGTTGGCTATAGTTGATGCCTTTATTAACTATAGATTGGAAGACATGATAATTGCACATGGGGATTAGTTAAGAAATTAAATTTATATCCACCTACAAAATATTCAACTAAATCAAAACATACAAAATTTCTTCAAGATACAAATAATGAAGAATAAATAGTACAACCCATTTTTTTTTAACAAAAACTAGAGAAAATTTATAGTAAAAAGTTGTGAATAATCGCAAGAGAAGTACAAAAAGTGATTTGTAGGACCTGTAATTACACAATTTTTTTCCCTGTAGGCTCCCAGTAGGTATGTGGTGAGTGGGGGTGAGACTTTCTACTATTCTAAAGCCGAACAAATCTTTTACAATGAAGATCATACAGTAAGAGCCTAACAAAAAAGTTGTTAAACAGAGCATACACTTAAATATTGTTCTCATCCGGTGCTAGAGGTTCTTCTTTTGTTGATAGCCTCAGATTTAGGTCCAGTTGTGGTCAAGATCCAAGAGAATATGCTTCATCGGAGATGACTGCAGAAGATGTTGGGGAAGCCAAAGGCGAAACAGGTCCAGCCCCGAACTAAAGAATTGCTATATGTTGCCTTAGTGCCTCGCATTCATCCTTTGTCCGTTGGTGCTCTACCTGTTGCTAGATGGTGATTTCCATTATGGTTAGACTTGAATTGAGAGAGATATGAGATTGATTTGAATATTTTTCACTGTATTAACCAGTTCATTATGTTCTTCCTCTGAGATGGCGTGATGGCTGCATGTGTTCCTTCTCATTTTGGTGAGATTGCTTTCACTGCCTGTCTGAATGATGCAAGAGCTAATATTTGTGATCGGAGGAGGGGTGGAGTTCTCTCTCTTCTTAGGAGTATGAAATAATCCCAAGTGATGCACCATGCTTCTTCTTATATGGTCCATCATCTGCGCGAGATTCAGAGGACGATTTCGTTTACCCGTTTTTTAATGGGCACACGAACTACTATCATGCCCTCTGTTGATCCTGATACTACTCAAATTTACCAAATTAAATGGATAGTACTCCCATGGAGTCATGCCGAGTGAATTTGTCACCCTTCAGGTCTTGTTACGACAATCTGATGCAGCCAAAAGAGGGTCGAAGTGACTTCCCAATCCGAAGGAGATGGAGGGTGTGGAAAGAGTGGCCCGCATTGAGGTGAAAGAGGGAACTTCAAGGTGACGAGAGGTGAGGTGTAGAAGCGCGAGGGACCGGATCCAAGTGCCACGAGGAAAATTTAGAGGAGAGGTGTTGTGATGTGAAAGGTTCATGCTAGTGGCCAAATTCATATTCCATGTGTCGGTCTGAGCGAACATGTGAATTGGCCGCTAGTTGTGTAGTGCTTGCAGGTCGGGTGAAAAGATCATGGAATGGGGCTTAGTTGTGTGAGGCCATTGAAAACTAGCGAACCCAGCTCTAGAGTGATTTCCATATTTTCTTGAGTATCAAAGATTTGATTATTGCGTCTGAGTACATGAAAAAAAGAAACATTGCAGAAGTGTTCGGTAATTTCAGAGATTCTGTGGAATATGGCATTTAAATGAATATTCGGGGGGTGAGAACCTTTGCGGGAATGATTTATGATTATCTTAGAATCGCCAATGACAGAAAGGGAGTGGATGTTCATATTTTTGGTGAGGAGAAGGCCTTGATAAAGAGCGTAAGCTTCGGCTTGATTATTGGAAGCAATTATGTGGCTCCAGTGGAAGGTGAGTTTTTTATTTCCTCTTGGGAAAATGATGACCCCTCCCACTCCTGCCACCCCAGAAATACTACAACCCATTTTAACTATTGACCAAGCTATGAATTTAAGAGAGGATATAGAAATAAAATCAAATAATTAATTTTATCAATAATTATGATATTATTCAATATCCTAGGGAGAAACATACTTTTATTGGACATAAATTTTCAAGAAAATTATACTATAGAAACTTTATCAACACTTTTTAATTCTATGTATTTTGTCAATTCAATATCAAACTCATGTAGCACTTCTATTGAGATTCAACAAGGAAAAACCTTGAATATAAACTTTAAACTTGAAGAATCTAAAAAAGAGCAATTAATTCAAAAACTACAGAAATATCTGGTGCATTTGCATGGGATTATATTGATGTGTGTGAAATTCATCCCAATACATGTATTCATCACATTTATATTGAGGAAAATTCTAGGCCAATCAGACAA
>ML804165.1:279022-289356 GCA_009831015.1 Picea engelmannii | reverse complement strand
ATATATATATATATCCTACCTCATTCCCATAATCCTATATTCTAGCTTACCTTATTCCATCCTACCTTATATCACCACCCCCATTTCGCATTCCTAATCCTACCTTATTCTATCATTTCTCACTTAACACTACCACTTATTTTCATGATTATATTTTATGCATATCATAATTTCATTTCAATATACAATATCTAATGTTAATCATTGCAGAATTACCACAAGCCATTCAAAGTATTTTTGACAGATAGTATTGTCTTCAATCGTTCCTTGGAAATTGACATTTCACTCGAAGTGTTCATTTACATCATTTAAATGACATGCATAGATAGTGGAATCATAAAACCATAACATTCCTTGAATTTAATTCTCTTCCGAATTAGATATAACGATAGCACCATTCCTTTTCCAGTTACTGTGACTAAGAATTAATTTTGAGACCGAGCATATCCCTTTAAATTGCATATTGAAGCATGGTTTCGATAATCATACATGAACCAACAGGTGCATAACTCTTGGAGGCGTATTCGAAATGTTGAAGGAGATTCAGAACAATGGGTTGGCTGCCATTTATACAAAATTTCAAGTGAACGATAATAAGGTAACAAAGGAATTTTATAAAACTTTTAATGGAATTAGAGCCCAAATTGGAGATTTGAAGCTATAGGTTTTGGAGGCCTCTATTGCTTAAGCTACCAGATTTCCTCAAGTTGGGAAAAGGTGGTTCAAAAGTCAAAGGATGAAGGGGGATATGTGGAAAGAATTTATTAAGGAACTTGAAAAAGATTTGAACCGGACTAAAGGGATGCCATGAATAACATTGAAGAAGAAATAGAGGGATACTCTGTACATCATCGAGATATATGTCACCTGTGAGGGGAGGTATGTGATTATTTTCTTTTACCATCTCATATTGCTACTACATTTCCAAGAGGGTCAGGAAATCAATCTACCTTATTATTTGTTAAATAGTTTAAAGAATATGGAATAGGGCATACAAAGAAACCCTAGAAAATTGGAAAGGAGATTATATAATTTTGGTTTAGTTAAAATTATTGTTAAAGATAAAATATTGAATAATAATGAGAGTTGGACAAAGTTTTTGGTTTTGGAATCAATTTGTAGAAGCTCTAGTTAAACCCTTTCTATCGTAAAGCTAAGGGTTCGAAATGTAGAGCTAGCAAAACAACGATTCATAATACTAGAGGTTCAAAACCAAAGGCAAAAAAGGAGACCAAAGATTCAAACCCTGAGTTGAGTCATCCAAGGGGTCATCAAAGGAGCCATATATCCAAGAGTTTTGAAAAGCACAAGGAAAGGGGTTTGAAACCTGAAATGAAAATGGAAGACAAGGGTTTCAAATCCCAAGAATTTATGCAAAAGGTAGAAATTGTGGAAACAAAGAAAAGTAAGATTCCTTTTGAGCATCGAACCACACAAAGTATGACCATAGGTATCAACATGCAACAAAACGAAAATAGTAGAGTACAAGAAAAATAAGTGATTGAGCTTGAAGAATCAGGTAAAGAGTAGAACCGAGACACACAAGTTGATGACGTCCATATGAATTTTATTAAGAAGCCCATAACATATTTATCTTTCATTATTTCACTAAGTCCTCGAGATAGGGGTAAGTTGTCTAAACCTAATGATGATTTAGCTACAAATTTTGATAAACATATGGCTCAAGAAAATGAGTATTATACAACAATAGATATTGAGAAGGAGGTGATTCCAGAATCAATACTGTATTCCTCAAAGCCACAAAAATGAGTCAAAAAAATGAAGTTAAAATCAAAGCTTCAAGAAATGGAATTTCTTAATTTACATATTAAAAATGAAAATGAAACAATGAAGAGTAATATTTTCAAATTACAGAGGGAAAATGAACAACTTGAAGCTGAGAAAAAGTTCCTCATAAAGAAAGTCAGGAAAGGGTATAGCCAAAGCTAACAAGTCAATATTTGAAATCGAAGGATGAGAATTAAGCTCAATGTAGTAAAGAGAAAGGCCCAAGATTATCATATGTCTTGAATATCTTAATTGATGTTACAAAACATGTTTAGAATCTCAGGATCATCAACAGTTTTGAACAATTTCGAAAGGTTTCAAAAGAGGAAACACATTTTTGAGGGAACAAAGCATTTTTATTGCATAAGGACATGCAACATATTTCGTGTGGGGTAGATGTTGGGTTCTCAATTTTTACTCTTTTTTTCACTTTCATGCTTAAATTTCCTTCTAAACCTATGCCTTTGAATTGTCTCATAGACTATTATTACCTATTTTTTCCATAAGTATTCCAATATCTGCAAGATATGTATACAAGGAGATATCCAAGGTAAATTTGTCTATTTTTGCATATTTTCACCTTTTATATACAATTTAGATTGAAAGTCATTTTATTAACAAGTCGCTACAAGAATAAAAAATTCATAAATTTTCAAGGTTGCACTCATTTAAAGGAAAAACCATGAATTGGAGGTGGTGTTGTACCCACAACAATTCCAATTTAATTTCCCTCTCTTAGTAAAATTGAATGGGTCCCCCTATAAAATTTCTACTTAATGTTATATCAAATACAATATGTTTTCTGAGGATTAAACTACCAAGTGACATGGAAGATTTCCCTCCCCTTGATGTTACTAATGAACCATTTTGAGATACTCTAGACCTTTAATGATTCTCAAAATTGCTACATGTTCTGTGTAATTTGGGGTTTTTCAACATAGCAGGTAAAAAGGTGTGCCCTCTTCTTTGTTGATGTTGAACCCTGCATTTCTTGTGGGAATTTCTTCTTTGCACTAGTTTTAACAGTTGAAAGAACTTTCTCAAGGGATGGCCCCAAAAAAACTACCAATCGAATATAAAACCCCGACCAATGAGGCATTACAGTAAATCATATGTGCAGGGTGTTCACACTTTGGCTCCAAGTATACAATTACTTGAAATCAATGAAGCACAATCTTGAAAGAGAAACCTTGCAAGAATTCCTTGTTGAGTCATTTGTTGACAATGACATCATTCACCCCAATCTACAAACCACATGTTCATAGGAAAATGTTCCCAAGTATTTCACAGAAACAATACATGTATACCTATTAATACTTTTTTCTGAAAACCATAAGCCACATTACTTGATCAATATTTCCTGCAAGAAATTCACACCAGAATGCTTCTTATGATTCCATGTATTTATCACACATTACATCTCTTAAAGCTTGTGGAGTGATCTCTATGGACATCTTCCAACCTTAATACATTTACTCTTTTCTCTCAAGCACCCACAAAACTTGCAAAGAAAACCTCGAGGGTGATTCAGACTATGTTAATCTTGGTGATTCCCTGCATTTGATCGTACACTGCAAATAAAAAATGATATCTTCCTGCAAATATATGCTCTGAAAATGACCGTGGTTTGCACTTTTTCCGCCTGTGGTGAAGTTGAAGAGTTAATGCATTGATTATTTTTGACAACAAATAGACCTAGTGTCGAACAAGGATTTGATCATTCACATGATACACCATTAACTCTCAGGTCATATGAAAGTTGTGTGCATTAATGTATCATATCTTTTGAGTTATATGTAATATTTTCGAACATAAAAGCTATAGTACATAGTTACTTGTAAACTAAGAGAACTATATATTTCATAAACTGTTGAAAACTTATGATGGTGTGAATCTTGCAGGTATTTGGAATGAAGATATTTCGAAGGATTTAGGGTTTAGGGGAAGAACAACACTACCTGCTATGTCGACTCAAATAGATGGAAATGATGCAATCATAGTATTAGACACTAATCACAACATTGGACTTCATAGATGCCAAATATGGGAGGACATATACTAAATTTTCAGTAGAAAGGAATTTTCAGAAGACGACCTATACATAAGGCTTTACCAAAACATATAGAAGGGTGGTATCCATGCCATTGATGCTCAAATTGCTATTTTAACATATAATGAAGTATCTAGATGGGAATACGAGAAAATGAATGCACAAGCTTAGAAAATCACCAATAGAAAATGGACTCCAATAGCCCATTTGACCCCAGATAGCTTTGATCAAATTTATCAAATGGCGAAGCCCCTAGTCTTCCTAAATAAGTCATTCATGGAATCATTTTCCAAGGAAAACCAAAGCCGTTGGACATTCTCCATGATTGGTGGGAGGAAGATACACCCTTCATCACCAAATTCAGTAGGGTATATAATAATCAATACTTCATGGCACCATATTGGTTTCCTAGTAGCCATAATTTTCAAACTATATGGGGAGGAGATTTGTGTACATTTCAAGCTCGAATAGATGACCAAGGCACATTAGATGGTGGAAAAGGGATTAATTTTCAATCGAGCATCAATTCTATCATTCAATATCGACCTCAATATCCAAGAAACACATGTAGGCGAACACTCGGGTTTTTATATGTTCTCCTTTCTTATTGATGCTATTTTTTCCTATGTTCCTATTCCCTAAATGAACAAGAAATGGACCCATGATTTACCCCCCATTCATGTATATTTCTCTAAGTTATGGGTAAGTAAGTACCATGGGAATTTTCACCAGATTTTTTATTGTTTTGTGCCACCACTATATCACTTATTTTTTGTTATACCCTTCAGAGGTTGTTGGGAGAAGCCCCAGAAACCCTACAGGAAATTGAAAACTAGTATATGGAGAAAAATTATACCTATATTCACATATTTGGTTGTAATTACCCTCCACATTTTCTATCTATATATGTTCCAGATAAACTACTAGCCTGAGAGGTAGAATATCAGATAGTCAAAGCAGGCATAACCACAACTATGCAAATAGGGAATAAAACAAGTTGTCTCACTTTCCCTATAAAACTAGGGAAGTACACCTTGAAAAATGTTCCTCGTGAAAAAAAAAAAAACTCTTAAAGAGTTGATTTTATGTATAGGGATGACAAAAGGGAACGACCCCAAGAAGGTTGTATCTAATCATTATAAAAATTCGAAGATGATTCCCCCTTTTCACCGTGAATATAAAGAAGAGGAGGATAGGTTAAACCCTATGAAGAAGTATTAGCTCGTGTATTAGGGATACACTAGATTGACCCTTTTCTGGCCAAATAGGAAATGAGGAAAATCACATTTCAAGAACAACTACATAAGCTAATGGTTGATACCCAGGAAATGTTGGAGGCAGAGAAAAAGGCTCAACAAGAGAGAGATGAGGAAGCATTGTAGAAACTGTTTGATGCAGAGGAGAGAATGAAGAAAAATAAAGAATAGGAAAATTCACTTGATGAAGCATCTTGTAAAGTTGCTAAAGATGGAGAATCCTACAAAGTTGCTAAAGATGAAGAAGCCCACAAAGATGCTAGATATGAAGAAGCCCAAAAAGATGGTAAAATAGAAGAAGATTGCAAAACTTATAAAGCCAAAGAATCCCACAAAGTTGTTAAGGATGAAGCAACTCACAAATCCACATAAAAGAAAAATAAGCATGCAAACATCAAATCTCACAAAGTTGATGAGCCTACAAAGCCAAGGAAGAATGAAAAAGAGTAGTAGTAGAAGAAGCCCACAAATATGTTGAGGAACAAATAACATTGAATAAGAAGCCCACAATGAAAAATAAGATATAATAAGGAAAAAAGAATATATAGAAGTGGGATCTTCACTCCAGGATCTACCAAGGAAGTATTAATACTCACTTCTCCTATAAACCCATGGACCCCTCTAAATGTAATATCATTTGAAGTTGATGGAATTTGATGATGAAGTGATAACTATAGGTAAATTCTATTACAATAACTCAAATAAGGGAAACACAAAGAGATCATCTAAACGGACAAGGATGGGAGAATCATTTGAACATGGAAAACCCAAGAGGAATATCAAATGGGATATAACCAAGGAAAACCCTTAAAAGGAAGCAATAAAAATAGCAACAACATTGCACGCATTTGTTGGAGCTAATACCATCACGGTAAATGAGCTCAACTACAAATTGGAGGACTATAAAGGTAAAGTGATGATTCTGGAACAACAATTGCATCAACAAAAACACCAACTGGAATATTAATTCTAGATTATGGCAGATAATAAAGATCAACTCCATAAAGATAAAATAGAAAATATCAAGTAGGAATATGTTCATGAGTTGGCATGATTGAGGGTGGAAAATAAAGAACAAGATAACATCTTTGAACAATAGGGTCACGTGATATCTCAATTAGAAGAATAAATAAAGAGGCTTTAGCTAGAAAGAAGAAGAGAAGAAAATAAGTTCCTTGATGTTTTCAAAGATGAGGCTGCAGAGGAAAATGAATTGTTGAAGAAAGAACAAACAAATTTATTTATGGAATTGGATGACATCTAGGGTCATAACCAAGAAATCATGAAACTAGATGATCAATGAAGATAAATTGAGGTCCAATATGATGATAAAGATCATGCATTTGAAAGGATAATTCATTGGCAAAACTTGTACAAACAAGCCCTTGCAAGTTTGTTCAGAGTCACTAGAAGAAAACATGGAAAAAATAGATAGTGATGGATAGGTAGAAGTGTAGTTACCCAGAAGTATAGGAAACTATAGATAGTTCCAAGAAATCATGTGAAATAATGTGGAATGCAACCAATGAGCTGCTGGAAATGTTTCACATGCCACTTAATGAAGAATTAAACATGGAAGGACCTAACGAGACATGGGTAGCAGAGGTGGTAAACAACATGGAGAAAACCAAATGGGAAATTGAATAGATGGATAAAGTGGGTATGCAAATTGTTAATCAATACATCACCTATCCTTTGAAGTGTGTGTCAGTTGCATATGAGTTTGTGAAAGGAACATGAAAATAATTGAAAGCAGGATTAACTGACAAGGTTTATGATGGTGAGCTAGAGCTTGAGGAAATAAAATTGGATGGGTTGAATGTGATAACTCAATCTTATGGATCATGGATTAGTTTTTTAAACAACTTAAACTCAGAGGGGGCTTATTATTTCTGTTTTTTGTACATTTTGTAAAGAAGAAATTGGATGATGAAAGGTAGGGGTATGGAAAAAAAAGAGGTAACTGTCATCTAGAATGATGACAATTACATAATGTAAAAATACTTTCTTATCTTATAAAAGTGAACTCTGAAGAAGATACTGGGAATTTTTCCTATTGTACATGTATATGATACTTTTATCTCTTTATGAATGAAAAGTAGAATGCATATTGGGATCATAACTGTTATCAAATGTGTTGGGGAATACTCTATTGATATGTTTGTTATTTAAGTTTTTTGAATGCTCATCATATGAACTATTTATATGTTTAGTGTTTGGAATGATTACGTTGTTATGATTTATGGTGAATATAGTGATGATATTACAGGTTTTATCTACAACTATTTGTGATCAAATCTGTAATTTTATTGTGTTAATATATTATTGATTGACATGAACTATTTCTACTGTCAATGGTGTTATCTTGAACTATATTCATTTAGTTAGTTTTTATCTTGATTATGATAGGTTATAATAGAATAGAGATAGGATAGAATGGTGAATTTCATTTTTATTTTAGAGAATTTAATTAAGATTTAAATTTAATTTGTGGAAAAAAATTCAATTGTTCCTCCATTTAATTTAACCCTAGTGGAAAATAGGCACACATACTGGTCGGAAGTGCTATCACAAACAAGAGTAAGCCTAACTGAGGATTTCCATTAGGCACTTTCCTTTTCCTGCTTGATATGCCATTTGGACTTGTCAACAAAAATGGCGCTAGAAGGAGGGACATATGAATGAATGGCCAGTAAGAAATCACATAAACCTACCCATTTTGTCCCACATAGAAAGCCTTATCATCGCGGTGAGTCTCAATCTGTGAACCCTAAGTTAATACCTGATTTTGAACCAACCTCAATTCCAACCCCCACTTATCTCCTCGGTCGGTGAAATCCTTATCAACTAATAAGAGAAACTGAGATTCCTTAATTGATCGAAATCTCCCATACCCTAACTCATGTTATTAGTCAATGGACTGGTCAATAACCATATGAGTTTCCTTTACAATCATGACAAAGACATCACGTAGGGATATCAACCAACAACAATCCCTCAAATGATGTTGGAAACTTAACCATTGGCTCTCCCTATTATCAACTTTCAAACATCATAATAAGATTAAATGACCCTTCACAACTAACCTTTGAAGAGTTCTTATCTCTAGACGGTGGAAAAATACCCATTCCACCTCATTCTCCACCTCAAAACCCTAGAGATCCACCTGAAGAAGAACCCAAATAAGAAAACCTAGGAAGTCCTAGAAGTATGGTTGCAACAAACACAAATCAACCTAATAATCAACCCTAGTTAGCCCAAGATGTCATCATAGTTCTAGGGGAAGTCCATCCCTTACCTAAGTACCCTATAAATTTTTACCCAAGTTCGACTCTGATAAGAAAGATTTAGTAGAAGATCATGTCAATAAATTTATGTCGATATTTATATTATTGAACGTTGAACATGAAGATATGGTGTGGAGACTTTTTCCATATACATTTGAAGGTAAATACTTCACTATTGGGCATATTGTCATTGATTTGTTGTCATTGATGTCAACATTCGATGTCATTATGATGTGATGATAATTTATCATAGATGAAATTGTCATTGATGTCAAACAGTATGGAGAGATCAAATCTCAAAAGGAAAAACGTATTGAAAGTATGCAAAGAATGAAAATGTTAGACAATATGCAGAGATCAAAGATCAGGAGAGGAAGAGTATTAGATCACACAATATCAGAGCATGGAGATATCCTTGGTTCAGTTGGAAACCAAGTATAAACCCAAAAATATTAGAAGATATGATGCACAGGAGGCTTAGAAGAAATGATGCACAAAAGTAATCCATTATCATTGCGGGACAAACCAGGACCGTCAGATCTGGGAGTTACAAGAGAAGGATCGTTGAAGGATTGGTCAACAATCAGATCAAGTTGTGACCATCGGATATGCAAGCACTAGATCAAGGGAAATGATTGATTGTGGAGCGCGAAGGAAAAATTAAACAACGCATTAATTTTGATCCTGCAATTAGTCTATATCGTCAATCATCATCCGCCAAATAAATCTACGATTGGCATCCGTTCCACTACCAACGTGTATTTTCCATTGCATAGCTCAACGATAGTTTTAAACATCGTTCTAGTTGGGACCCCATAATCATCCTTGATTGTTGATATACTTCAAGAGCATTCTCAACCGTTGGATCAAGTTGAGTGGAAGTATAGGATAAGCAAGGAAAAAGGGATGAGATCCCGAATACACGAATTCTCGATAACTGTTGGATTGAGTTAATCTTTTTTGGGTTAAAGAAGGACCATCAGATATGAAGCAGGAGATTCAGAATGTTTCTCAGCCGTTAGATCAAGATTTAATCTAGAGTTAAGTATTAGTCGTTGATCTAGAATAGAAAAGGGGAACTGTTAGATCAACAGTGGTCAACTTTGGCACTGACCATTTCGACCGAAAAGGGTTGAGAATAAGTAAGATTACCTGAAGGCCAAAGTCCTGAACTGGACATGAATCATCTGATCTGAGAAACACTTCGGATAAAATACTGACCGTTGGATCGAGTAAAGTGGAAGGAAAGTGTAAGCCACAAATGTTTCGAAGAGGACATGAGTCATCTGATCTAAGTAATATTTCGGGAGTGATATTGATCGTTCGATCTATAAAGTGGAAGGACAGGATAAGCAATGATGAAGGCCAAAACCCGAAGTCCCAAAGTAAATGAGGTCCATCATATCTAGACAATACATGATGGTCGTTGGATCAGAATAGTGGTCAACTTAGACGCTGACCACTTCAGAGAAAAAAGAATTCAGAACATATGAGTTCACCCGAAGGTTGAAGTTCCAAAGTCACTCTCAGCTGTCAATCTGAGATACATTTCGGGAGTTAGGACAACAATTAGATCTAGGAGAAGAATATGTGCCACATTGGGAGATCTATGTCAACATACCACGTCAGCAAGGACACGTGGCAGAGTTAGGTAATGACAAGTGTCAAGATGAAATCGACATTTCAAGTACGTGTAAATCATGAATATGAGTGACACGTGGCATCCACTTGGCCCGTGCCATGTCAATAAGTGATGTCAGTAAGTTACATCACTTCAGGAGTTTTGTACTTCGGGAGTTTCACCACTAGCAAATACCCGAAGTTTCGAAGTTCTGAAATGAACGAGAATCGTTCATCGTGCGAATAAAATCCAATCGTCCGATCTACTTCGGCGAAATGAAATCTAGAAGATTGAAGGAATGTGAAGGAGAAATCACCCGAAGCGCCAAAGGC
>ML804165.1:261570-277961 GCA_009831015.1 Picea engelmannii | reverse complement strand
GCTTCAATCACTAGTTGGGATACTTTTGAAACTAATTTCATCGAGACATTTGGAGATGATAATTACCCAACAACGCTAGTTTTCGAACTCTCTAGGACAAATATGGAGAAAAAGAAAAGTTTAAATATTTTAATAAGAAGTTTCTCACCTTAATGAATAAAATTCCCCTTGCTTCAAAATATGATGATGAAGTTTTGATTGAATTATATACCTATGCTTTAACAATATCAAAGGCCATGTTTTTCAAAAGAGATGAAAATGACACTCTTAATGACAAATTTAAGGAGGTCATCAAGGTTGAAAAGGATATGATGAGTTTAAAAGGAAATCCTGGGGGAAAAGCCTAAAATGATAAATTCACCACCAAGGTAAAATTCCCAACAACAAAACCCCTAGAAGACAAAATGGATCAAGATTCCATGGACGTGGAGAGTTTCCAAAGGATTTTCAAGAAGCTCTCCAATGAAATCATTGATACAAATAAGAGTGTTGGATAATGTACCTCACACGCCAAGAAATTATTCAAGTTTCCCCCTAAGAAAATCACCCCTCCTTTGACAAACAATAACCCACCAATTGACAATATTAATATGGAAGATTTTCTAAAAGCACTCAAAGTATGGGCCTCTAAATAACCCATTGATGTGAAGGATGAAGGAGGGGAAGGAGAAGGGATAGATCAACCAAACCAATCTATAGAGACAAAGGAAACAAAAGGAAAAGGATTCAATTCTTTTTGGGATGTATCCTACAACTTACAAGGGGAAGAAGAGGAAGAATATGTTGAATAAATTCACATTTCTCAAAATGTTGTTACCATGAGAAGTAAAATCCATACATCCTCATAATATTTTCCTTCTACCTATGAACCTGCTAGCACAACATCAAATTCTAAAAAAAATCATCCCAATTGCAAGAAATCTTCACCTTCCCCTATTTCCTCTAAACTTGAATATGATTTCCTTGAAGACTTGAAAAGGACAAAAGATAAAATTTCTCTTTTTGAACTTTTGAAGCTTCCATAAATTCAAGAAATTTTTATTAATACCCTGCATGGATCTATTCCTACCAAAACCTAAGAGGCTAATATAGGAGGAAGCAAAAGGAAAGAAGAAATTGTCTGAAGTATAGGAACTAAAAATCAAACCCCAAAGAAGCAATCGGTTGTCAATGCCTCTCTAATGGGAAAAAGGTCAAAGTCTACAATTCCTCCCTTTTTATTGACCTTTGAAATTTTCAAAATAAATGTACATAATTGTATGGTCAACTCAGGTGAATCCTCTATTGTAATGCCATATGCAGTTTGTCAAAAACTGAATTCGAAATATGAAAGGTATGCCATCCAAATCATATAATTGGACAAAAATAGTGTGAAGGTTATGGGAGAGCTGAAGAATGTTTTAATTAGACTGGATTCCAATTTGAAATTCCACCAAATCATCGACATTATTTTGGTAGACATCCCTGAAACATATGAACTATTATTAAGTAGGGATTGGTCTGCTACGTTTAATGAATATTTTCCACTAATTGTTCTCATCTTTGGCTACCCTATAATAGAAATAAAAATCAAATAATGGTTGAGAGGGAGAGGTACATGAAGCATGTGGTCACGGATCTTAATGACCCAAATGTGCTCGTCATGTTTAATCACTCAACTTTAGGGAATTATAACTCAGATATTTTCTTTGAAAAATTTTCTACTGAAATATCACCTCATGTAGAATCAAATATGCAATTTGAAATTGTTCACTACATTCATATTGTTGATCCTGAATGTTATATAATAGGTAGGATGGATATTATCTCCTATGTACATGATAACCTTGATTTAGATACTAACACCAATGACATGATTAATTTAGATGTTAAACCTAACTTAGATCCACATGTGGAACCAAGTGTAACTTTTGACACATGGACTATTTTCTTTGATAGATCCAAGTATAATGAAGGAGTAGGTGTTGGATGTGTTGTCGAAGACCCTAGATGTAAGTTAAATACAATAACATGCAAACTTGAATTCCAATGTACTAATAATAATGTTGAGTATGAAGCTCTAATACAAGGGTTAAGAAAATAAGTTGATCTCAAACTTAAATTAATAATGGTATTTAGAGACTCTGATATTGTAATTAGATAGGTGATAAATACCATTCATTGTGTCTCCATCCACCTCAAAAAATACCAACAAGAGGTATGGGGATTTACTAATGAACTTCGAAGCTTTCAATATCAGTCCCATTCCTTGTTCTTTAAATTATAATGCATATTTATTAGCAAATGTTGCATCTAAATCAATTCCATCATAAGGTATAATTCCTGACACTTTCTCTACGGAATTATTTTATGGGACCGTAGTACTTGACAACATATCCAATTGGAGGGTCTTTGAATATGACAAAAAAACCATTAGTTTCTTGCACATGAAAGGCACCTTTAAATATTCAACCATTGATGAAGATCAACATGAACTAGACTTAAATTCTCAAACTAAATTTCTTGTAGGACAATTAATTGAAGGAAAAATATTCAAGCTAATGTCATTCTAAAACCTGTGGTGAGACTTGAAAAACTATATGATTTGCAGGATACGTTTAATAAAGTCACCAACTCATCCATGCACTATGAAGTCAATAATTTTGGAACCAATGACAACTGCCAAACCGTTATTCTCAGTATCAATTGTTCTCCAGGAGAAAAGAAAGATTTTATCAAGTTGTTAATGGAATACAAAGATATATTTGCATGGACATATGATGATCTCAAGAATTTTGATACTGGGATCATTCAACATATAATACCAATGAAGCCTCGGGAAAAACCCTTTCAATAGAAGCTAAGGAAAATGCACCCAAACTTGGAACCCCTGGTGAAGGGAGAATTAAATAAACTCTTGGATGCTAAAATTATCTTTCCTTCTATACATACTCAATGGATTTCCAATCTACTGCCTATCGGGAAGAATAATGGAGACATCATACTTTGTGTTGATTTCATAAATCTATACAAGGATTCAGAGGAAGATAATTACCATGTGCCTCCCATGGAATAGAGCTTACAATGTGTCTCTGGATATGAAATTCTCTCTCTTTTATATGGATTCTCAGGATATAATCTAGTCATGGTTTCCCACGTTGACCAATTAAAAATTGCATTTAGAACAATGTCGGGAACTTACACATACTGAAGAATGCATTTTGGATTACTTAATGCAGAAGCTACATTTCAGAGAGCCATGGACATCAATTTTATAGAGTCAATTGGAAAACCAATGGTATTCTACCTTGACAATGTCACTACATTCTCTAAGGATAAAAAGGAACATGTGAACCATTTAAGAAATTTTTTTACCAGCTATAGAAAGTAGGGAATTTCCTTGTATCCAAAGAAATATATATATTTGTTGTAAATGACGGAAAACTCCTAAGATTTGTTGTTTCTAAGGATGGGATAATTATAGAACCAAAAATAATAGAAGAAATTGCCAAAAAATTATTTCTCCATAATAAGAAGTCCATGAAATCCTTTCATGGTAAGATAAACTTTATTAGAAGGTTTATTCCAAGATTTGATGAAACTATCAAACCACTTCAGGATATGATAAAAAATAATGATGAATTCAAATGGGGTTCCAAATAAAATGAGTCCTTCATAAGAATTAGGGAGGAAATATCCAAGGCTCCAACTTTACTCAATCTGAATTTTAGTCAAGAATTATATTGTACATATTCACATCTCATATTGCATTTGCAGTTTTTCTTACTCAGAAGAGAGAAAAGGGGAATGAGTGTTGATACTAATAGGGGGGTGAATCAGTATCAAGTACAATTTAAAACCTTTTTCAAATTATACTTAAACCATTCAATTATATCCAATGAGCAATGAACAATAGTATAAGAGTTACACCAATACACCACAATACACCTTGCACAATATATGAGAAATAATCAATAGTTATTGTTCAAGGGAAGTAATGACTTCCAGAGGTAGCTACAACTTCCAAATGTAAAGGGAGGGATAAAACTCCAAGAGGAAGATACAATCCTCCAATATCAAGAGAGATTTGAACTCTCCATCATTTCCCCATCCTTCCACCTAAGAATATATGAGAGATAATAAAACTTTACATTAAATCATCACCATCAACCAATCATCACATAGAACCTGATAATGCTTCCTGAGACTTCTTCAATTTCTGCAATTCTTGAATTCTTGGAGTACTATGATCTTGTAGATAACATTACTCAATGTATTCTCTGAAACTCCTCCAAGTTTCACTCCTCGAATCCTCCTCAAAAATAAGTTATAGAAAGAATGGTAGACTTTATTCAATTCTGGTCTATTCAGGAGAGTGAACGTGCACAAAATGCCCCACGCTCAATATTTAACATCCGATTCTGAAACTCGCACACAAGAAACAAAATTCTATACTCTTTCCAATAAAATTTGTCCCACATCATTTGGATTCTTGATGAATAAGTTATGACCGTTTTACCCGGAACACCTGTTTATTGACTAGCTTCAGGACTGGTCACAAACCCTATCTTCCACAGAGTATATCTCCATAATTATAGTGAATCAAGAGCTGAAATTTTTACCACATGTACCTTGATATGTCTTCTCAATACCATAGCAATTTCACCATCTGAATCATTCTAGAAAAAACAGTTATAGAAAAAATGGTAAGATGACCTGAAAATAACATACCTTAGAACACATCACCAAAAGACTTCATCCTCCCTTGAAATCCGACCTTCTTTACTTCTGATTTCCTCTGAAATTCAACTTGTATCAAAAGAATGTATAATGATGTGTATTTGTACCATTTATGTCACTTCCTTTTAAAATTAGGGCCGACATGAAACTTTATTATTTTGTAATTCTTTTCTTTAATTGTCTTCATGGCCTACATGTACTTCCTTCTTTAATTCACTTTGTCATCTTCAAAAATTCATTTCTCCTCAACCATGAGGATCCACATGACGTGCCACATACCACCAAAAACAACATGATGTATACTATCCATCCATGGGTGTTGTATATGCATGTGCTTTTCCTTCATGTCCAAATACCTTCATCAATCTTGCGGTCCAAAACCCATGACTAGGGTTGACATCAATGACAACAACCAATCTTCCAACAATGAGTTCCTAGTGTCATTTATGAGCTCTGAACTGCAAGGATCAGAGCTTGAATACCCCAAAGTAGAAAAACAAGCATATGTCGTCTTTAAGGGAGTAAAACAATTTATATAACACCTGTTAAAGTCTATGTCCAAGGTGGTAGTACCTTGCCCTACAGTCAAGAACTTTCTCATATAGAAGGACCTTGGGGAAAAGAGGGATAATTGGATGATATCTTTTTAAGATTATGAATTAGAAATCAAACCTACAAAGATTCTAAAATGGAAGGGACCATGTAATCTTGTAGCAGAGTCCGAAGGAGGTATCAATGATGAAGAGAAACTTTATAGGAAAGAAAATCTAACTGAAGAAGAAGTCTGTTTCATTCCTGTTACCTCATATTATTGTCACTACAAGGTGGAGTGTTATTTAACCCATGGCTATGATCCACAATATTTGGAACCAAGAAAGAGAAAATCCCTTAGGCTCAAAATTGCTTAGTATCAACTTGCCAATGGAATCCTCTTAAGAAAGAACTATGATGATGTATTGCCAAGGTGTCTGGAAAAATTGGATGCCAACAAAGTGTTATAAAAAATTCATGATGGTCCTGTTGAAGGAAACTTTGGGGGAGACAATACAACACACAAGATCCTCAGGGTAGGGTATTATTGGCCCACAATGTTCAAGGATGCACATGCATATGCAAGAAGTTGCGAGGTATGAAAAAACTCAACTGGAAGAGATAAGAAACTTGCATTTCCACTACAAACCATTTTGGCGGATTACCCATTTCAATAGTGGGGTCTGGATATAATTGGGGAAATAAACCCAAAATCATCTTCAGCTACACAAATACATTCTGATAGCAACTGACTATTTCACACGTTGGACTGAAACCATACCACTTAAGGTGGTGAATGAAAATAAGGTGATCTCTTTCCTTAATTCACATATAATAACTAGGTTTGGTGTTCCTCAATCTCTAGTATTTGATAAGGAAAAATATTTTTCTTCATTGGAACTAACTAAATATGTGTTATAAAAAATATCAAAATAAAGTATGCAACAAATTATTATCCCCATGGGAATGTTCTAGTAGAGTCTATGAACAAGAACCTAATAAGAATTCTTAAAAAGATTGTTATTGACCACCAATTCTTTTTTCATTTAGTGTTATCTAACAAACTATGGGATGATAGGGTAACACCAAAAACATATTTAGGAAACTATCCTTTCTTCTTGGTGTATGGTCAAGAATCTATTCTTCCTACTCACATTTTTCTACCCTCCCTACAGCTATCTCAATCTTCCCAGGAAGAAAATTTTCCAATCATGAAGCAAAGATTGAATACTCTCCTCAAGTTATAAGAAAAGAGGGAAGAAGTTAAGAAAAATCTAACTCAACACCAAGGGATGGTAAAATGTTGGTTTGATAAGAATTATGTCAACTTTAAAGACTTCTAGATGGAATATCTAGTCCTCAAGTGGGATAAATCCAATGAAGCCAAAGAGAAACATTCTAAATTTCAACAATTATGGATTGGCCCATACCTAATCCATGAAACAATTGGTCCTAGAACATTCACACTTAAAACTTTGGATGGGGGGGTTGAGGAACTCCCTATTAATGGCCAAATCCTTAATAAATACTTTTCCTAATCACCTAGGGTGATGTAGACCTGTACATAGTAGGTTTTTCCTATATGATTGTTTCTTTTGAAGTTTTCATTTCCCTTTTAATCCTAATTTGTATAGTTACATGTTTTAGTTTATTTTTTTCTTTTGAATAAATTTTGGATCCATTCACTTGTCTCACCTTCTTTTTAGACCTCAGTTTCAAATACACATGATATAGGTAACATGATTTATACTGTAAGAAACTAGAATATATCTTCTGCAGGGCCATTTTTTTAAGTACCAGATCTATTATAATAGTAGAAAAGAGAAATATTGTAGAGAATAACAGTGGAATAGCAACAAGAAATGGAAATACTGCAAATAATAATAGTGGAACAACAAATTATATGGAACTACAACACCAAATTAATACCTTTATTGATAGGAAAAAAATTCCACTTGCCTCTTTGAGGGGGAAACCTCCAGCAGAGAAGAGATCTATTACAATATTCTGAAGACAAAGACTTATCATTACCTCAAATTCTATTTATAGTAATTCTTTCTACCAAAAGAACAATCTAGAGGAAGATATTTCTAGAAATGAAAGCTTCTATTAGGTATTCTTACATTTGACTTATTCTTCTCTATTAATAGGCCTTATTAATATCGACCTTTATTGCAAGGAAAATATATTATTCTACCTACATGAGGGGTTAGGGAGGTTAGGTCCCTAACATTCCCTCTCACTTAAAAAAAACCTTTTCCTCAAGGCTTGAGATGAGGAAATTGTTGCAGAATGGTAGCCGACTCCCAGGTGGCATCTTCTGGTTATGTGTCCTTCCATTGAACTAAAAATTCCTTGATAGTGTGTTGGCGGAGACGACACTCACGCTGGTCTAAGACTGCCTGTGGATACAACCAAATGGAACCTTCTTCATCCCACTTAGGTAGACTATTATGAGTATGGAACCTAGTGTCAAGAACTTTATTTAAGCAAGAAACGTGAAAATCAGGGTGGAGCTTAGAGTGATTGGGCAACTCTAATTGGTAGGCCACTAGGCCCACTCTCTTGAGAATATGGTAAGGGGCATATAACTTGGGAGCAAGTTTTTGATAATGATGGGATTTGAGTGAAGTCTACTTATAAGGTTGTGTATGAAGAAACACCTCATCCCCTTCAGTAAATTCACATTCAAAATGACCCTGATATGCTTGTTGTTTCATGTGATTCTGAGCCATGACCAAATTTTCTTTGAGAGTATGGAGGACATCCATGCAGATTATAATATTTGTATCCACCTACTAAACCTTGGAGACACCGATAATGTAGGATATAATTGAAGGTGGATATTTTTCATAGACTGTTGCAAAGGGAGTCATGCAAGTGATGGAATGGTAATAAGTGTTGTACTACCATTCAGTGAGGGGTAACCACTAAACCCATTGATTTTTTCTGTCAGATGCGAAACACCTAAAATATGTGTCCAAACACTCATTGACTGCTTCAGTTTGTCCATCGGTCCGGGGATGATATGTTGTGATGAGATGCAATTGGGTTCCCTTGATTCAGAACAATTCTTTCCAAAAAGTGTTGGTGAAAGTTGGATCATGGTCAGAAACAATAGAATGAGGCATGACATGGAGTTTGAAGATATTATCCATAAATGGATGTTGTGAACAGGTGTTGAAGAGCACATAAATGAGCATATTTTGAAAGAAGATCCAATACTACCATGATGACTGACTTGTTTATGGATTTAGGTAAGCCAACAATGAAGTCCATAGAAATATTTGTCCAAATAGTAGGTGGGATTGGAAGTGGTTGGAGTTCTCCTGGAGCTTTTGATAGTATCTCCCCTATTGTGTTGACATGTATCACATTTATCCACAAAGGTGCAAATTCCATGTTTCATTCCTTCCCAGAAAAAATAACATTTGACCCGTTCATAGGTTTTGGTAAAACCAGAATACCCAGTTGTATGTGAAGCATAAAACTCTAAGAGTACAATGGATTTAAGGTTCGATTGTTTGATCAAATACATACAAACTTTATAATGAATCTCATCATAGTGCCACAAGTATCTGGGAGAAGATTGTGGATATTGTTGCAGTGTTTGGATTAGTATTGAAAGATTTGGGTCTTGCAACCATTCTCGAGGAACCTCCCGAAGACAATATGAGACAATGAAAGAGAGGGAAAAAAGGGACTCGTCTTCTTCATATTTCCTAGAAAGGGAATCATCCACCACATTCTATTTTAATTTTTTGTCGATGATCTCATAATCATATACAAATAGATTTGCTACCCATTTTTGTTGCTCCGGTGAAGAAATTATTTTTTCCAGAAAATACTTGAGGCTTTGATGATTAGTTTTTAGTTGGAAGCGTTGCCCCAAGAGATAAGGATGCAAGAGTTCAAAAACTTACAGAATATATAGAATTTCCTTTTCATAGGTGGATTGTCCCAATTGATGCTTGGATAATTGTTTATTGGTGAAGGCCAAAGGTCTACCATCTTGCATGAGTACATCCCCAATGCCTTTCCCTGAGGCATCACACTCCAATACAAAGGTCTTGTTGAAATCAAGAAGAGCCAGAACTAGAGTAGTGCACATAGTGGCTTTCAAATCTTGGAAGGAATGGTCAGCTACTAGAATCCAACTGAAAGAATTATTTTTAATTAGCATTGTGAGGGGAGATGAAATTTTTCCATAATTCTTAACAAACTTGAGATATATCACATCAAACCAAAGAAGCCACATAGAATTTTAATATTTCTTGGGCGTAACCAATTTTACATAGCTTCAATTTTATTTGGATCCACCATGACACCATCCTTTCCAAAAATATGTCCCAGGTAATCGACTTAAAAATCTCTAAAATCACATTTAGACTACTTAAGATAAAGTTTGTGGTGGGACAATAGCTGGAGAAATTGATCCACATGGACAAGGTGGGATTGCCAAGTTTTTCTATAGATGAGAGTATCATCGAAGAAAACCAAGAAAACATGACAGAGGAAAGGACAAAAGACATGATTCATGAGACTTTGAAAAGTATAGGGAGAATTACAAAGGCCGTATGTTATAACCAATAACTCATATTGACCCTCATGAGTTCTGAATGCAGTCTTGGGAATGTATTCTTCTTTTATATGAATCTAGTAGTAACCAGAGTCGAGATCAAGTTTGGTAAAACACTGAGCACCACTTAATTCATCCAAAAGGTCATCAATGACAAGAATGGGAAATTTATCTTTGATGGTAAGTTTGTCGAGAGCTTGAAAATAAGGACACATGCACCAAGTACATTCTTTCTTGAGCACAGGGGCATACTCAGGGTTCACCTCTAAGAGCGCACCAACAAGCCCTAACTACTGGCCCTTTCGGAAACACCTGCAAAGCAGATGCAGTCTCACCCAAAGCAGTTATGAGGGGGCTACAAGACAGAGATGTCTACAACCAAAGGGAATATCAAGTGGATCTAACACAAGAATAGCACAACGCTCATATATCACTTATCAACTTAGATCTATTATGCACTTGTACTTATCAGATATAAAACAGTAATGCAATCACAGTATATCAATGACAGAGATAAAATACCAATCACACACAACACAAAATATACGTGGTTCACCCTCTCTCTAGGGATACGTCCACAAAACTGTGCTATAATATATTAAGGTAAAGCATACAGTTCTTATCTGCGCTCTTAGCTAGAATATCTTCTTTCTTCTCCTCAATTTCCCTACACACCCAACTGCAAGGTAGATATTTTCACCCAACTGAAGATCTTACAATACTAAAAGGCTCTCGTACTCATCACTTCTTTCTCACGCACTACTACTCACTTGATCACACACCGACAAAGACAACAACAATAATCATAACACCAACCCAACCGAGGTCCTTTAGACCTCTATTTATACATTACAACAGTTCACCGACATCCTTAGGCTGAACCTAGGTTTCCAAAACCCTAGATACCAAAACCCTAGGTGTCTAAAACCCTAGGTCAACTTGACCCATATTTTCAGGGATTCGTTGGCTTGTCTTTTCTTCCTTCTCATGCGGTGCTCCAAAGCAACCGACAATGGATTTTTCTGCTTGTTGAGTTTTCCACGATCCTTCTTTCTTTCTTATCTATCATCCCCAATCTCCTCGTTCAACGATTTACTTTGCTTCGTCGTTTCTTCTCTTTTTCTCACTTCGATCCAGTAACAGTCACTGTGTCTTCTGCGGAGTTCGCATTCTCCCTTTTCTTCCTTGATATTCACTTGCGTCCATAACCAAGGGCCAATAGGCCCCCAACACTCACATGTGACTCATCCTGAGGCACTTCAGATATGAGCTTCTTGTTTTACTTTGAATCCAGACTGCACAATGCAGCCTCTACTTTCTGCTTGATGCCTCCTCTTTTTCCCTTGTGCAGCCTATATTTTCTGTGTCTGGTACCCAGTTTCAACTGCACGTGGTACGTAGACCCTTTTCTTCATTCTTTTACTGAGAGTTGTGAGGCAGCTGGTTTTCATAGTACAACTTCAACTGGCTCCCATTCACCAAACCTTCCTTCAATTCTCCATTCAACATTTTCAATTGCGCAACTCCTCCCTCTGTAACATAAGCGATCTCGTATGGACCTAGACAATGCATTCTGAACTTTCCAGGATGTTTTATGAACTTGTTGTCATATACCAGTACTAGATCACCTTGTTTGAATGCCTTCTTCTTGATGTGCCTGTCATGATAGGCCTTCTCTCTTTCCTTCTGAACGTGCTGATGGAATCCTGCAATAAATCTATCTTCCTCTAGTTCAATCAGTTGTGCAAGCCTCTCTTGAAAAATTCCAGTGTCTTCCATATCTGTAAAGGAAACAATTCTTAAGCTTGGCACCAAGTATTCCATTGGGACAATAGCTTCGAGGCCATATACTAATTTGAAAGGGGTCTACATTGTCAGTTTCTTGCAAGTGGTTCTATTGACCTTTGCAAACTTTGGTGTCTACTCTGTTCCAATATTGACCTTCTTAATCTTGATCAGTTGTCCAATAAATAGTAACTCAACTCTTGGTCCTTCTACATCTCTCTGGCCTTCTATTTCTGCGATGTTCACCTTCCTCGGATCATCGTCTTCATCAGCATTGATGTTGTAATAGCCTTGTAGTTTCTGGAGAGGTGCAGTCCATTCGTCCTCTTCTTGTTCCAAAGGAAGGCTAGATGTCTCTTCAAATACTTTCTATCTCACAATCTGTAATGCTTGATCTACTAAAGGAAATTGGCTTTCAAATAAGAAGGTAATTACAAAATTCTGAGTCATACCTTCCCAATCCATTGTGATGAGGCGTAGCTCTGCTTGAAGGTACCAGTTGATAGGGGTGGTATCCAGTGTATTAATGAATTTCTTCACCCACTGTTCTTGCATAATGTCTCTCCAAGCCTCTTCACAGCTTCATACATGGTCCTTTGGGTAGCTTCAACCTGTGTACCAAACTTCGCAGCCTTTCACTTGTGCTGAGAACCGCAATTTCATCAAGGTATGACACTGTACCCAATTTGTAATGTTACTTTTGTGTGCCCCCCACCATCTTGTTGTGGTTTCTCTCAGGGCCTCATCCATCACCAACAGTATTTTTTGCGTTGGTACACTCTCTTCAAAGTCTAACAAGAAGGTTTCTAGAGGATTTAGACCATCAAAGGTGGGTAAGTTACTTACTGTTGTGCCGATCTAGTGAACTTCTCTGGTTAATCGAGCACATCTTCTTGTAGATACTTCATACATTTTATTCTACCAATTTTCCAGTGCTTCTTCTGAGTCCGATGAACATGAGTTATCACTTCACCAACTTAAGTTCCCATCGGTTGTAGGATTGATATAATCATGTTGTCTGGTTGTTATCTTGTATATATTTTCTAGTGCATATGTGTGGTCTTCTTCTCTGATAGGTTTTGTGTACCGCTGACCCTCATCTGGATCTAAGGGTGCAATGACCCTAAGGCCATCTCTTTCAAAATTTATATGTCTTTTCTTTAAATCAACCACAGTGGAATTATTGAAATCCCAATCGATTCCTAACAGCGCGGGGTAAGGACAACTATCATCAACTATTTCAATTACCTCAAAATCTAAAAATGTTCTTACTCTGTCGATGTCCACAGGGACATGTTCTAATCTTCCAAAAGGGTTTACAACTTGCTGATTAGCCATCCTAATCCCGATAGGGGAATAAATCAACTTTAGTTTTCCCATCAGTTCCCATGTTTGCTTCGTCATGACATTGACCTCTGACCCTAAGTCGAGGACTACATAATCTATCTCATACTCTCTTATTTGAGAATTCAAATGTAATTCCTTATTTTTCCTTCTCTTCTTACCAATTTGGTGTACTTCCCTATTTAGTAAGGGGTCTATCTTTCCTAGCTCATATTATCTAATTAAATTTTATAACTCTTGTACAACGCTTTCATCCTAAATCAACTTAATGCAAGTATATAAAAATTCCATGAGCTTGCTTACCTCTTTTCCTTCTTTTGGCGAAGCAGACTTATCAAATGCTAGAGTCATTCCATATTCCCTCACTTCTAGTCTAGTATTTGATGAAGAACCTTGGTCTCCTCTGAATTATTTTCTGGCTTCCTCAAATATTTGTCTTTCTTTCTTTACATCAAAGGTTTGGGTTTTCTCTACAACTTTCCTAATTCCTAAATCTTCTGTAGTCTTCCCTTGGTTCATTATGTCATCTCCTATAACAATGCCTCCTCTAGTTATAACAAAAACTCTAGGGTATTCTCCATGAGGCTCAGCATATATCAGTTGCACTTGCGGGTTCTGTTGAGGTCCTCTTCTTTCTTGAAGCTTAGCCAGCAGCATAGGACAATCTTCTATAACATGGTCAAACAAGTTGCAGTAGCTGAAAATGGTACAAGGGTCCTGGAAATCCCTTGGAAGGTGTCCTGGTTGTGCATATTTATAACAGATGATCTATCCTTGGCCTTGAACAATTCCTCTTGCTTGTCCTCTTCCTCTGAATCGACCACGAGGATTCAATTTTCCTCTCCCAGGAGAGTTATACTGCGTAGTGTTTCGTTCTTGTTATACTTCGCCTTGAATCTTATATATGTCTCTCGACCTTTCATGCATGAGATCGTAAGCCCTACAATACCTATCATCATGTCCTACGGACGTACAAAATGTATAGTAAAAATTTGTAGGTGTCTGAACATACTTTTGCATGTAGTATCACTCACCAGGGTGATGTCTGTTTCTGCATACCTCGCACCAAGGTAAGGTGATTTGCTTCAAAGGGCTCGGAGCTCCAAAAGCTAGGTATTCATTGAATAGGGGACAATGTTCATTTTCATGGCCTTATGATCTGCATCTGACACACCAGATGTCTTATCTTTTATATTTTCCCTTGTCTTTATTCATATCTTCAACCTGCAGAGACAAACTAGTCAGTTGACTCAAGATCTGACTCATACCTGAGCTGAATTCTCCCATAGGGATTGATTCTAACTTCATGGCGATCTCCAATGCCTCCGCCTGCAAATAAATCTTATGCTGCATCAGGGGAACTCTAATGTGTGGTAGAAGGGAAGCAATGAACCATTCCTTATTCTTCTCGTCAGGGATTTGAAAGGTCAATCGGCTTGTTAAGGTCTTGAATCTCTGATCAAATTCCCAAACAGGTTCAACCACCTTCTGCTTGATCTATTTTAGCTCTGTAACACATTGTGACTCTGACTTAGGTTTCTTCAACTCTGCAATCAACGCGTTCTTGATCTGATTCAGTGGCTTAAGCTGCGCAAGTCCTTGGACAAGATTCATGTACCAACTCAGCACGCGATCCCTTAGAGTGGTACTAAACTGGGTTCTTTTGATAGCTTCGTCAGTGACATTTTTAATATTCCATACGGCTTCACATAGGAACCAGTGTTGATTAGGATCTTCAGATCCATCTCCCCTAAAGATAGGAAGCCTCATCTCATATGCCATAGATCTTCCTAGGGTTCCTGAATGAATATGTGGTGGACTACTATTGACAGTGCTTTGGACACTCTGGTGACTGGGATTACTCTGGTTGCTTAATACTACTGAATCAACAAGAGGGATAACAATACTTAATTCGATGGTCTACACATTTTTTGAGGTTTCAGGTTCTCCCTAGTGAATCTCTTCAACTTTTCCTTCCTCTGCCCTAGCGGGTTCTGAATGTTCTTCATCTGTCAGTTTTGCCTCTTCTCCACTGTAGAAACCCTCCTCCTTGTAGTTCTTCTTAAATAGGTTTGCAAGGTTAACTTCTCAGAACACTCTCCCACTGCGCGTATGTCCATCTTCTGTGTCATTGTTGCTGTTTGAATTTTTGAACATTAGCCTTTCTAGATCCGATCAATCTACCATATCTTCAAGATGTTCTTCTCATGCAATAGCATCTTGAGTCTCAACTTCATGAATTGTAAAAAATTTCCTCTGGATCCCTTGAAGAAGTATCTCTCAGCTTGGTTGTATGATTCTACTCTGTCAACAACAAACTCTGTGATGTACCCTCCAATGGTGCTATCAAACCAATAATCTACTACTCATGATACGACGTTATCAAATCTTTTGACCTTCTTGATCAACTCTGACGTCCAAACCCCAGGAGGTCTATATCGGATCTTGAACTGGGTATCTTCTAATATAGCTAGCCACTCATACATATCATGATGGATTCCCCTAAAGAAAATTTTGTGTATATCAGTAAAGATATATTTCTCCAACCAATCCTCTGAACTAAGATTGGGGTTCTTGATCTGGGCTTCAACGAAGTCCTTTTATTGATCCTCTATCCACTTTTGAGTCTCTGTCTTCGATGGAAACAAACTTGACATTCTCTCAAGAAGATTCCTGCCCCGACAACTGAACCATTTGTTGGCACAGGGGCAGACCCAGGGTTCACCTCCAAGAGCGCACCAACAAGCCCTAACTATTGGCCCTTTCAACAACACCTGTGAAGCAGATGTAGTATCACCCGAAGTAGTTATGAGGGGGTTGAAGGACAGAGATGTCTACAACCAAAGGGAATATCAAGTGGATCTAACACAAGAACAACACAATGTTCATATATCACTTTTCAACTTAGATCTATTCTGCATTTCTACTTATCATATCTAAAACAGTAATGCAATCACAATAGATCAATGACAAAGATAAAATACCAATCACACACAACTCAAAATATACATGGTTCACCCTCTCTCTAGAGCTACATCCACATAACTGTGCTATAATATATTAAGGTAAAGCATACAGTTCTTTTTTGCGCTCTTAGCTAGCAGATATTCTTTCTTCTCCTCTCTTTCTCTCCCCTCCCTGTGCACCCAACTACAAGGTATATCTTTGCACCCAACTGAAGATCTTACAATACCAGAAGGCTATCGTACTCAACACTTCTTTCTCATGCACTACTACTCGCTTGATCACACAACGACATAGACAACAACAATAATCATAACAACAACCCAACCCAGGTCCTTTAGACCTCTATTTATACATTACAATAGTTCACCAACATCCTTAGGCCAAACCTAGGTGTCGAAAACCCTAGATACCAAAACCCTAGGTGTTTAAAACCCTAGGTCAACTTGACCCGTATTTTCAGGGCTTC
>ML804165.1:206112-256733 GCA_009831015.1 Picea engelmannii | reverse complement strand
GTCCAAGGTGGTAGTACCTTGCCCTACAGTCAAGAACTTTCTCATATAGAAGGACCTTGGGGAAAAGAGGGATAATTGGATGATATCTTTTTAAGATTATGAATTAGAAATCAAACCTACAAAGATTCTAAAATGGAAGGGACCATGTAATCTTGTAGCAGAGTCCGAAGGAGGTATCAATGATGAAGAGAAACTTTATAGGAAAGAAAATCTAACTGAAGAAGAAGTCTGTTTCATTCCTGTTACCTCATATTATTGTCACTACAAGGTGGAGTGTTATTTAACCCATGGCTATGATCCACAATATTTGGAACCAAGAAAGAGAAAATCCCTTAGGCTCAAAATTGCTTAGTATCAACTTGCCAATGGAATCCTCTTAAGAAAGAACTATGATGATGTATTGCCAAGGTGTCTGGAAAAATTGGATGCCAACAAAGTGTTATAAAAAATTCATGATGGTCCTGTTGAAGGAAACTTTGGGGGAGACAATACAACACACAAGATCCTCAGGGTAGGGTATTATTGGCCCACAATGTTCAAGGATGCACATGCATATGCAAGAAGTTGCGAGGTATGAAAAAACTCAACTGGAAGAGATAAGAAACTTGCATTTCCACTACAAACCATTTTGGCGGATTACCCATTTCAATAGTGGGGTCTGGATATAATTGGGGAAATAAACCCAAAATCATCTTCAGCTACACAAATACATTCTGATAGCAACTGACTATTTCACACGTTGGACTGAAACCATACCACTTAAGGTGGTGAATGAAAATAAGGTGATCTCTTTCCTTAATTCACATATAATAACTAGGTTTGGTGTTCCTCAATCTCTAGTATTTGATAAGGAAAAATATTTTTCTTCATTGGAACTAACTAAATATGTGTTATAAAAAATATCAAAATAAAGTATGCAACAAATTATTATCCCCATGGGAATGTTCTAGTAGAGTCTATGAACAAGAACCTAATAAGAATTCTTAAAAAGATTGTTATTGACCACCAATTCTTTTTTCATTTAGTGTTATCTAACAAACTATGGGATGATAGGGTAACACCAAAAACATATTTAGGAAACTATCCTTTCTTCTTGGTGTATGGTCAAGAATCTATTCTTCCTACTCACATTTTTCTACCCTCCCTACAGCTATCTCAATCTTCCCAGGAAGAAAATTTTCCAATCATGAAGCAAAGATTGAATACTCTCCTCAAGTTATAAGAAAAGAGGGAAGAAGTTAAGAAAAATCTAACTCAACACCAAGGGATGGTAAAATGTTGGTTTGATAAGAATTATGTCAACTTTAAAGACTTCTAGATGGAATATCTAGTCCTCAAGTGGGATAAATCCAATGAAGCCAAAGAGAAACATTCTAAATTTCAACAATTATGGATTGGCCCATACCTAATCCATGAAACAATTGGTCCTAGAACATTCACACTTAAAACTTTGGATGGGGGGGTTGAGGAACTCCCTATTAATGGCCAAATCCTTAATAAATACTTTTCCTAATCACCTAGGGTGATGTAGACCTGTACATAGTAGGTTTTTCCTATATGATTGTTTCTTTTGAAGTTTTCATTTCCCTTTTAATCCTAATTTGTATAGTTACATGTTTTAGTTTATTTTTTTCTTTTGAATAAATTTTGGATCCATTCACTTGTCTCACCTTCTTTTTAGACCTCAGTTTCAAATACACATGATATAGGTAACATGATTTATACTGTAAGAAACTAGAATATATCTTCTGCAGGGCCATTTTTTTAAGTACCAGATCTATTATAATAGTAGAAAAGAGAAATATTGTAGAGAATAACAGTGGAATAGCAACAAGAAATGGAAATACTGCAAATAATAATAGTGGAACAACAAATTATATGGAACTACAACACCAAATTAATACCTTTATTGATAGGAAAAAAATTCCACTTGCCTCTTTGAGGGGGAAACCTCCAGCAGAGAAGAGATCTATTACAATATTCTGAAGACAAAGACTTATCATTACCTCAAATTCTATTTATAGTAATTCTTTCTACCAAAAGAACAATCTAGAGGAAGATATTTCTAGAAATGAAAGCTTCTATTAGGTATTCTTACATTTGACTTATTCTTCTCTATTAATAGGCCTTATTAATATCGACCTTTATTGCAAGGAAAATATATTATTCTACCTACATGAGGGGTTAGGGAGGTTAGGTCCCTAACATTCCCTCTCACTTAAAAAAAACCTTTTCCTCAAGGCTTGAGATGAGGAAATTGTTGCAGAATGGTAGCCGACTCCCAGGTGGCATCTTCTGGTTATGTGTCCTTCCATTGAACTAAAAATTCCTTGATAGTGTGTTGGCGGAGACGACACTCACGCTGGTCTAAGACTGCCTGTGGATACAACCAAATGGAACCTTCTTCATCCCACTTAGGTAGACTATTATGAGTATGGAACCTAGTGTCAAGAACTTTATTTAAGCAAGAAACGTGAAAATCAGGGTGGAGCTTAGAGTGATTGGGCAACTCTAATTGGTAGGCCACTAGGCCCACTCTCTTGAGAATATGGTAAGGGGCATATAACTTGGGAGCAAGTTTTTGATAATGATGGGATTTGAGTGAAGTCTACTTATAAGGTTGTGTATGAAGAAACACCTCATCCCCTTCAGTAAATTCACATTCAAAATGACCCTGATATGCTTGTTGTTTCATGTGATTCTGAGCCATGACCAAATTTTCTTTGAGAGTATGGAGGACATCCATGCAGATTATAATATTTGTATCCACCTACTAAACCTTGGAGACACCGATAATGTAGGATATAATTGAAGGTGGATATTTTTCATAGACTGTTGCAAAGGGAGTCATGCAAGTGATGGAATGGTAATAAGTGTTGTACTACCATTCAGTGAGGGGTAACCACTAAACCCATTGATTTTTTCTGTCAGATGCGAAACACCTAAAATATGTGTCCAAACACTCATTGACTGCTTCAGTTTGTCCATCGGTCCGGGGATGATATGTTGTGATGAGATGCAATTGGGTTCCCTTGATTCAGAACAATTCTTTCCAAAAAGTGTTGGTGAAAGTTGGATCATGGTCAGAAACAATAGAATGAGGCATGACATGGAGTTTGAAGATATTATCCATAAATGGATGTTGTGAACAGGTGTTGAAGAGCACATAAATGAGCATATTTTGAAAGAAGATCCAATACTACCATGATGACTGACTTGTTTATGGATTTAGGTAAGCCAACAATGAAGTCCATAGAAATATTTGTCCAAATAGTAGGTGGGATTGGAAGTGGTTGGAGTTCTCCTGGAGCTTTTGATAGTATCTCCCCTATTGTGTTGACATGTATCACATTTATCCACAAAGGTGCAAATTCCATGTTTCATTCCTTCCCAGAAAAAATAACATTTGACCCGTTCATAGGTTTTGGTAAAACCAGAATACCCAGTTGTATGTGAAGCATAAAACTCTAAGAGTACAATGGATTTAAGGTTCGATTGTTTGATCAAATACATACAAACTTTATAATGAATCTCATCATAGTGCCACAAGTATCTGGGAGAAGATTGTGGATATTGTTGCAGTGTTTGGATTAGTATTGAAAGATTTGGGTCTTGCAACCATTCTCGAGGAACCTCCCGAAGACAATATGAGACAATGAAAGAGAGGGAAAAAAGGGACTCGTCTTCTTCATATTTCCTAGAAAGGGAATCATCCACCACATTCTATTTTAATTTTTTGTCGATGATCTCATAATCATATACAAATAGATTTGCTACCCATTTTTGTTGCTCCGGTGAAGAAATTATTTTTTCCAGAAAATACTTGAGGCTTTGATGATTAGTTTTTAGTTGGAAGCGTTGCCCCAAGAGATAAGGATGCAAGAGTTCAAAAACTTACAGAATATATAGAATTTCCTTTTCATAGGTGGATTGTCCCAATTGATGCTTGGATAATTGTTTATTGGTGAAGGCCAAAGGTCTACCATCTTGCATGAGTACATCCCCAATGCCTTTCCCTGAGGCATCACACTCCAATACAAAGGTCTTGTTGAAATCAAGAAGAGCCAGAACTAGAGTAGTGCACATAGTGGCTTTCAAATCTTGGAAGGAATGGTCAGCTACTAGAATCCAACTGAAAGAATTATTTTTAATTAGCATTGTGAGGGGAGATGAAATTTTTCCATAATTCTTAACAAACTTGAGATATATCACATCAAACCAAAGAAGCCACATAGAATTTTAATATTTCTTGGGCGTAACCAATTTTACATAGCTTCAATTTTATTTGGATCCACCATGACACCATCCTTTCCAAAAATATGTCCCAGGTAATCGACTTAAAAATCTCTAAAATCACATTTAGACTACTTAAGATAAAGTTTGTGGTGGGACAATAGCTGGAGAAATTGATCCACATGGACAAGGTGGGATTGCCAAGTTTTTCTATAGATGAGAGTATCATCGAAGAAAACCAAGAAAACATGACAGAGGAAAGGACAAAAGACATGATTCATGAGACTTTGAAAAGTATAGGGAGAATTACAAAGGCCGTATGTTATAACCAATAACTCATATTGACCCTCATGAGTTCTGAATGCAGTCTTGGGAATGTATTCTTCTTTTATATGAATCTAGTAGTAACCAGAGTCGAGATCAAGTTTGGTAAAACACTGAGCACCACTTAATTCATCCAAAAGGTCATCAATGACAAGAATGGGAAATTTATCTTTGATGGTAAGTTTGTCGAGAGCTTGAAAATAAGGACACATGCACCAAGTACATTCTTTCTTGAGCACAGGGGCATACTCAGGGTTCACCTCTAAGAGCGCACCAACAAGCCCTAACTACTGGCCCTTTCGGAAACACCTGCAAAGCAGATGCAGTCTCACCCAAAGCAGTTATGAGGGGGCTACAAGACAGAGATGTCTACAACCAAAGGGAATATCAAGTGGATCTAACACAAGAATAGCACAACGCTCATATATCACTTATCAACTTAGATCTATTATGCACTTGTACTTATCAGATATAAAACAGTAATGCAATCACAGTATATCAATGACAGAGATAAAATACCAATCACACACAACACAAAATATACGTGGTTCACCCTCTCTCTAGGGATACGTCCACAAAACTGTGCTATAATATATTAAGGTAAAGCATACAGTTCTTATCTGCGCTCTTAGCTAGAATATCTTCTTTCTTCTCCTCAATTTCCCTACACACCCAACTGCAAGGTAGATATTTTCACCCAACTGAAGATCTTACAATACTAAAAGGCTCTCGTACTCATCACTTCTTTCTCACGCACTACTACTCACTTGATCACACACCGACAAAGACAACAACAATAATCATAACACCAACCCAACCGAGGTCCTTTAGACCTCTATTTATACATTACAACAGTTCACCGACATCCTTAGGCTGAACCTAGGTTTCCAAAACCCTAGATACCAAAACCCTAGGTGTCTAAAACCCTAGGTCAACTTGACCCATATTTTCAGGGATTCGTTGGCTTGTCTTTTCTTCCTTCTCATGCGGTGCTCCAAAGCAACCGACAATGGATTTTTCTGCTTGTTGAGTTTTCCACGATCCTTCTTTCTTTCTTATCTATCATCCCCAATCTCCTCGTTCAACGATTTACTTTGCTTCGTCGTTTCTTCTCTTTTTCTCACTTCGATCCAGTAACAGTCACTGTGTCTTCTGCGGAGTTCGCATTCTCCCTTTTCTTCCTTGATATTCACTTGCGTCCATAACCAAGGGCCAATAGGCCCCCAACACTCACATGTGACTCATCCTGAGGCACTTCAGATATGAGCTTCTTGTTTTACTTTGAATCCAGACTGCACAATGCAGCCTCTACTTTCTGCTTGATGCCTCCTCTTTTTCCCTTGTGCAGCCTATATTTTCTGTGTCTGGTACCCAGTTTCAACTGCACGTGGTACGTAGACCCTTTTCTTCATTCTTTTACTGAGAGTTGTGAGGCAGCTGGTTTTCATAGTACAACTTCAACTGGCTCCCATTCACCAAACCTTCCTTCAATTCTCCATTCAACATTTTCAATTGCGCAACTCCTCCCTCTGTAACATAAGCGATCTCGTATGGACCTAGACAATGCATTCTGAACTTTCCAGGATGTTTTATGAACTTGTTGTCATATACCAGTACTAGATCACCTTGTTTGAATGCCTTCTTCTTGATGTGCCTGTCATGATAGGCCTTCTCTCTTTCCTTCTGAACGTGCTGATGGAATCCTGCAATAAATCTATCTTCCTCTAGTTCAATCAGTTGTGCAAGCCTCTCTTGAAAAATTCCAGTGTCTTCCATATCTGTAAAGGAAACAATTCTTAAGCTTGGCACCAAGTATTCCATTGGGACAATAGCTTCGAGGCCATATACTAATTTGAAAGGGGTCTACATTGTCAGTTTCTTGCAAGTGGTTCTATTGACCTTTGCAAACTTTGGTGTCTACTCTGTTCCAATATTGACCTTCTTAATCTTGATCAGTTGTCCAATAAATAGTAACTCAACTCTTGGTCCTTCTACATCTCTCTGGCCTTCTATTTCTGCGATGTTCACCTTCCTCGGATCATCGTCTTCATCAGCATTGATGTTGTAATAGCCTTGTAGTTTCTGGAGAGGTGCAGTCCATTCGTCCTCTTCTTGTTCCAAAGGAAGGCTAGATGTCTCTTCAAATACTTTCTATCTCACAATCTGTAATGCTTGATCTACTAAAGGAAATTGGCTTTCAAATAAGAAGGTAATTACAAAATTCTGAGTCATACCTTCCCAATCCATTGTGATGAGGCGTAGCTCTGCTTGAAGGTACCAGTTGATAGGGGTGGTATCCAGTGTATTAATGAATTTCTTCACCCACTGTTCTTGCATAATGTCTCTCCAAGCCTCTTCACAGCTTCATACATGGTCCTTTGGGTAGCTTCAACCTGTGTACCAAACTTCGCAGCCTTTCACTTGTGCTGAGAACCGCAATTTCATCAAGGTATGACACTGTACCCAATTTGTAATGTTACTTTTGTGTGCCCCCCACCATCTTGTTGTGGTTTCTCTCAGGGCCTCATCCATCACCAACAGTATTTTTTGCGTTGGTACACTCTCTTCAAAGTCTAACAAGAAGGTTTCTAGAGGATTTAGACCATCAAAGGTGGGTAAGTTACTTACTGTTGTGCCGATCTAGTGAACTTCTCTGGTTAATCGAGCACATCTTCTTGTAGATACTTCATACATTTTATTCTACCAATTTTCCAGTGCTTCTTCTGAGTCCGATGAACATGAGTTATCACTTCACCAACTTAAGTTCCCATCGGTTGTAGGATTGATATAATCATGTTGTCTGGTTGTTATCTTGTATATATTTTCTAGTGCATATGTGTGGTCTTCTTCTCTGATAGGTTTTGTGTACCGCTGACCCTCATCTGGATCTAAGGGTGCAATGACCCTAAGGCCATCTCTTTCAAAATTTATATGTCTTTTCTTTAAATCAACCACAGTGGAATTATTGAAATCCCAATCGATTCCTAACAGCGCGGGGTAAGGACAACTATCATCAACTATTTCAATTACCTCAAAATCTAAAAATGTTCTTACTCTGTCGATGTCCACAGGGACATGTTCTAATCTTCCAAAAGGGTTTACAACTTGCTGATTAGCCATCCTAATCCCGATAGGGGAATAAATCAACTTTAGTTTTCCCATCAGTTCCCATGTTTGCTTCGTCATGACATTGACCTCTGACCCTAAGTCGAGGACTACATAATCTATCTCATACTCTCTTATTTGAGAATTCAAATGTAATTCCTTATTTTTCCTTCTCTTCTTACCAATTTGGTGTACTTCCCTATTTAGTAAGGGGTCTATCTTTCCTAGCTCATATTATCTAATTAAATTTTATAACTCTTGTACAACGCTTTCATCCTAAATCAACTTAATGCAAGTATATAAAAATTCCATGAGCTTGCTTACCTCTTTTCCTTCTTTTGGCGAAGCAGACTTATCAAATGCTAGAGTCATTCCATATTCCCTCACTTCTAGTCTAGTATTTGATGAAGAACCTTGGTCTCCTCTGAATTATTTTCTGGCTTCCTCAAATATTTGTCTTTCTTTCTTTACATCAAAGGTTTGGGTTTTCTCTACAACTTTCCTAATTCCTAAATCTTCTGTAGTCTTCCCTTGGTTCATTATGTCATCTCCTATAACAATGCCTCCTCTAGTTATAACAAAAACTCTAGGGTATTCTCCATGAGGCTCAGCATATATCAGTTGCACTTGCGGGTTCTGTTGAGGTCCTCTTCTTTCTTGAAGCTTAGCCAGCAGCATAGGACAATCTTCTATAACATGGTCAAACAAGTTGCAGTAGCTGAAAATGGTACAAGGGTCCTGGAAATCCCTTGGAAGGTGTCCTGGTTGTGCATATTTATAACAGATGATCTATCCTTGGCCTTGAACAATTCCTCTTGCTTGTCCTCTTCCTCTGAATCGACCACGAGGATTCAATTTTCCTCTCCCAGGAGAGTTATACTGCGTAGTGTTTCGTTCTTGTTATACTTCGCCTTGAATCTTATATATGTCTCTCGACCTTTCATGCATGAGATCGTAAGCCCTACAATACCTATCATCATGTCCTACGGACGTACAAAATGTATAGTAAAAATTTGTAGGTGTCTGAACATACTTTTGCATGTAGTATCACTCACCAGGGTGATGTCTGTTTCTGCATACCTCGCACCAAGGTAAGGTGATTTGCTTCAAAGGGCTCGGAGCTCCAAAAGCTAGGTATTCATTGAATAGGGGACAATGTTCATTTTCATGGCCTTATGATCTGCATCTGACACACCAGATGTCTTATCTTTTATATTTTCCCTTGTCTTTATTCATATCTTCAACCTGCAGAGACAAACTAGTCAGTTGACTCAAGATCTGACTCATACCTGAGCTGAATTCTCCCATAGGGATTGATTCTAACTTCATGGCGATCTCCAATGCCTCCGCCTGCAAATAAATCTTATGCTGCATCAGGGGAACTCTAATGTGTGGTAGAAGGGAAGCAATGAACCATTCCTTATTCTTCTCGTCAGGGATTTGAAAGGTCAATCGGCTTGTTAAGGTCTTGAATCTCTGATCAAATTCCCAAACAGGTTCAACCACCTTCTGCTTGATCTATTTTAGCTCTGTAACACATTGTGACTCTGACTTAGGTTTCTTCAACTCTGCAATCAACGCGTTCTTGATCTGATTCAGTGGCTTAAGCTGCGCAAGTCCTTGGACAAGATTCATGTACCAACTCAGCACGCGATCCCTTAGAGTGGTACTAAACTGGGTTCTTTTGATAGCTTCGTCAGTGACATTTTTAATATTCCATACGGCTTCACATAGGAACCAGTGTTGATTAGGATCTTCAGATCCATCTCCCCTAAAGATAGGAAGCCTCATCTCATATGCCATAGATCTTCCTAGGGTTCCTGAATGAATATGTGGTGGACTACTATTGACAGTGCTTTGGACACTCTGGTGACTGGGATTACTCTGGTTGCTTAATACTACTGAATCAACAAGAGGGATAACAATACTTAATTCGATGGTCTACACATTTTTTGAGGTTTCAGGTTCTCCCTAGTGAATCTCTTCAACTTTTCCTTCCTCTGCCCTAGCGGGTTCTGAATGTTCTTCATCTGTCAGTTTTGCCTCTTCTCCACTGTAGAAACCCTCCTCCTTGTAGTTCTTCTTAAATAGGTTTGCAAGGTTAACTTCTCAGAACACTCTCCCACTGCGCGTATGTCCATCTTCTGTGTCATTGTTGCTGTTTGAATTTTTGAACATTAGCCTTTCTAGATCCGATCAATCTACCATATCTTCAAGATGTTCTTCTCATGCAATAGCATCTTGAGTCTCAACTTCATGAATTGTAAAAAATTTCCTCTGGATCCCTTGAAGAAGTATCTCTCAGCTTGGTTGTATGATTCTACTCTGTCAACAACAAACTCTGTGATGTACCCTCCAATGGTGCTATCAAACCAATAATCTACTACTCATGATACGACGTTATCAAATCTTTTGACCTTCTTGATCAACTCTGACGTCCAAACCCCAGGAGGTCTATATCGGATCTTGAACTGGGTATCTTCTAATATAGCTAGCCACTCATACATATCATGATGGATTCCCCTAAAGAAAATTTTGTGTATATCAGTAAAGATATATTTCTCCAACCAATCCTCTGAACTAAGATTGGGGTTCTTGATCTGGGCTTCAACGAAGTCCTTTTATTGATCCTCTATCCACTTTTGAGTCTCTGTCTTCGATGGAAACAAACTTGACATTCTCTCAAGAAGATTCCTGCCCCGACAACTGAACCATTTGTTGGCACAGGGGCAGACCCAGGGTTCACCTCCAAGAGCGCACCAACAAGCCCTAACTATTGGCCCTTTCAACAACACCTGTGAAGCAGATGTAGTATCACCCGAAGTAGTTATGAGGGGGTTGAAGGACAGAGATGTCTACAACCAAAGGGAATATCAAGTGGATCTAACACAAGAACAACACAATGTTCATATATCACTTTTCAACTTAGATCTATTCTGCATTTCTACTTATCATATCTAAAACAGTAATGCAATCACAATAGATCAATGACAAAGATAAAATACCAATCACACACAACTCAAAATATACATGGTTCACCCTCTCTCTAGAGCTACATCCACATAACTGTGCTATAATATATTAAGGTAAAGCATACAGTTCTTTTTTGCGCTCTTAGCTAGCAGATATTCTTTCTTCTCCTCTCTTTCTCTCCCCTCCCTGTGCACCCAACTACAAGGTATATCTTTGCACCCAACTGAAGATCTTACAATACCAGAAGGCTATCGTACTCAACACTTCTTTCTCATGCACTACTACTCGCTTGATCACACAACGACATAGACAACAACAATAATCATAACAACAACCCAACCCAGGTCCTTTAGACCTCTATTTATACATTACAATAGTTCACCAACATCCTTAGGCCAAACCTAGGTGTCGAAAACCCTAGATACCAAAACCCTAGGTGTTTAAAACCCTAGGTCAACTTGACCCGTATTTTCAGGGCTTCGATAGCCTATCTTTCCTTCCTTCTCGCGCAGTGCTCCAAAGCATCCAACCATGGATTTTTCCGCTTGTTGAGTTGTCCATGATCCTTCTTTCTTTCTTATCTGTCATCCCTAATCTCCTCATTCAACGATTTACTTCACTCCATCTTTTCTTCTCTTTTTCTCACTTCGAACCAGTAACAATCACTGTGTCTTCTGCAAAGTTCGCATTCTCCCTTTTCTTCTTTGATCTTCGCTTTCTTCCATAACCAAGGGCCAACAAGTACCATGACTACTAGAGAAGAATAGGGACTGGTATTGGGACAGATGACACCGATATCTAACAATTCTTGAAAATAATTCTCCATTTCATTTTTCTGTGCGAAGGGATGATGATAAGGGTGAACATTTGGAGGAAGATTTCCCGAAACTAGATGAATGGAATGATCATGGACACCTCATTAAGGGGGAATTCCATGGGGGTTTTGAAACACAACTTGGTATTGGGAGAGGGTAGATTGGAGGTTAGGATGTACATAGGGTGTCTCAATTTCCTGAATGGAGTGAAGTTGGGAAATAATGCCAGAGTGACCTTTTCTGAGGAGCTTTTCCATTCAGCGGGAATTGATGATCTCTCGTGACCCTATTGTGATGCCTTGGAACTAATTTTGTTGGCCATCTTACTATAATTACATGGTTAATTTTTGGAAATCCATGGTAATAGGGTCGAGAGTGTGTAACCATTCCATGCCAAGTATAATGTCACAACCTTCCATGTCAATATAAAACATATGATATTTCAGGTGGTACTAACCAATCTAGAGTCAAACATTTTCACAATTCCCTCCACATTTCATGGAACCCCCATTAGCTATTAGGATTTGGAAATATTAACTGGACAGATATAGAAATTGAATTCTTGTGCAATGCGGAAATGAATAAAATTATGGGTGCTTCCACTGTCAACTAGAATGGTGACTATCTGGTTCTTAATGTAGCCAATTAACTTGAGGGTTTGGGGAGTAGAGAAAATGGTGAGTGAATTTAGAGATACCAGTGCTTCAAATTTTGATGGATCAAAGGGATGATTAAGATCATCTGGTGGGGGTAGCTCATGTACAGGAGAAACATTTGCCTCTGCTTTAAAAACTTCCTCCGACATAGCCATAAAACTATTTTGTTCCTTACACTTGTTCCCTAGAAAATACTTGTCATCACAATTATAAAAATGACCCTTAAGTTGGTGTTCAACCATTTTTTCTCGAGTCAATTTCTAGATCTTGAGGGGAGTGGTAGGAGGAGAGGGTAGTTTTGGTTTAGGGTGAGGAATAAAAGGTGTTTTTTCTGGTTTGGGATGATACAACTTGTTGTGATTCCTTGGACTGTTTTGTAGCTTCCAACCAAGTCTGGGGGAAAGCCATGAGGACATCATCATGTATTTCATTCTTAAGGCCACTGATAAATCATTCCCTGAAAAAATCTTATGTCATGCCCTTCGTTCTGAAAGCCAATTTCTCAAAGGAAACTATAAACTATTCCACTGGGCTAGTTTGTTTCAACCTGGTCAAATGGTGTAAATGATGGGTGTCAATGTCAAAGTGATCATAGATATCTGCAACAAACTGTGTCCAATAAAAATACCCTTGGAGTGTCATTTTACGCCATTACCACCATTGCCAACATTCAAGTTCCAAATGGATAACACCATAATGGATTTTTTCCAACTCATTGGTAATTCCATGCAAAGAGAAATAATGTTCCATTTGGGTGACCTAGCCCATGGGATCTGAGCCATCAAATGTTTTCACATCCACTCTAGGAAAGTGTAGGTCATGCTGAAATTGATGGGAGTGGGAATTTGAGGAAGTCTCACCTTTGGGGTGGAAAGGTTGGTCAAATGAGAAATGGTCTCTAGGAATATTTTGGTGGAGAGATGGATAATGATAGATTCAAGCTGACTTGCAAGTTGGGCAGAGAGGTCTTGTTTTAGTTTTTCCATTTTGGCGTCTATGGCGGCATGCATGTTGGCATTGATGGTGGTAATATTGGAATTTATTTTCTTCACTTCCTTCTGGGTCACGGAGAAATCATATGACAAGGTATTGAGGTGTGCTTCAAGGTCTTGGATCCGGGTGTGGGCCATGGTAAAAGTGGGGCATAGGAAAGGGGCAAGTGGGTCCACAAAAAAATGGGTTATGCATGAAGGGCATCATCATGTTCAAGGAGAAAAGGGGAATCCAATGGGGTAGGTCCCAAAGAATGGGGCCAAAAGGGGATTGAGACCATAGATAAAAAAAAACAAGTGAAAAATGATAGGTATGACTATGATTAGAATGAAAAGAGGAATACAATGGGATAGGTCTCAAATAATGGTGTAGTTAGGCTCCATAATCATTTTTTTTTACTCCTATGGAGTTATGCTTCGATTCGAATAATACTGCAGTGTCAAAATGCTCAAATTCTTAATAGGAAAAATGTGTAGTAAATTTGCAACCAGAATGCAGAAGGCAAGGTTGCACGATAATAGATCTGGTATGTTTTGTTTCCATCCCAAAGGTTAGAGTTTTCAATATTCCTACAGATAAGGGTTTTCCCTGTGCCATAGCTCTCTGATATACGTGCGAGGTTAAACAATGGTACTCGACCCAATATCTCAGGGAACCAACTAAGGAGGTTAGATCGTACCATTAGCCATACTACTCGATTACCCAGGTACTAGAGAGTGTCTTCCTAAGTGATTTTCTAAGTGGCACTATAGCAATCGGGCGACCGATCAATTAATCTATGGAGGGTTTCAGGATACTTAGGCCATTATGTATACATGTGTTTTCTAATGAACTACCACTCGAAGGGGTACCAACACGAGTAACAAGGGTGTCCAACAATGTGATCTTAAGTACCTCTTGTATTTCCTGCGTGTATGCTTCCCCGATCACGGATTTATGCACTGGACGATATATCTCGATAGATTTAAGACGTCGAAACACATCTCTACCTTGAAATAAAATAACCCAAAATTACTGCCAAGGAAATTTCTTTGATACCACTTGTTATTTACCATATCTATTATAATATAAGAAAAGAGAAATACCATAGATAATAACAACAAAATAGCAACATGAAACGTAAATACTGCAACGAATAACATCGAAACAACAAACTATATGGAACCACAACACCAAATTAATACCTTTATTGATAGGAAACAATGTTCACTTTCCTCTTCGAGGGGGAAACCTCCAGTAGAGCAGATCTCCATTACAATAATTCTCAAGACAAATACTTCTCATGCCCTCGAATCCTATTTATAATAATTCTATCTACCAAAAGAACAATATAGAGGAAGATATTTCCAGAAGCGGAAGGTTCTATTATGTCTTCTTACATTTGACTTATTCTTCCTTATTACTAGGCCTTATTAATATCAACATTTATTACATGTAAAATACATTATTCTACCTATAGGAGGGGTTAGGGAGGTTAGGTCCCTAACACATTTTCAACAAAAACATAAACCAAAGAACACATCACATATATTTCAAGGTGGAAAAGGGATGTTAGGGTCAAACAATGAAAATTGGGAATGAACAAATCATTCTAACCTTGTTAAGATTCTTAGGTTATGTAGTGTCCAAATACAATACAGGGAAAATGTAAAAATGTGATATTCTTTATGCCATGGTGTTACTCTCACAATAAAATAAAATTCTTACATGCAAGTAGGGTATGAATCTATAGCCTCCCTTTTAGGTATTATATATGAGCTTCGTTCACCTAACATTAAAACTATAACCCAACCATATCTTTAGGAGGAACACCCACAAGAATCATAAGTTTTGACATGGCTAGCTTATCTAAGTGACTCTCATACCACCCAGCTTCCTTGACACCCAATTTTCATAAGCAATGTTTATATGACAAATCTATAAGGGTGATCTCAATGTGAAATTTGTAGGTAGTTGAAAGCACTGAAAAATTGTGTGGGAACTATAGGTAAACCCATCGATGCTATGGATGCTCTCTAGCAATAGGGCCATGCTTCTATGGTATCGAAGCAACTTTGTTGGTACTATGGACGCTCGCTAGCAGGAAATCAATGTTGGGAAAATAGAGACGATGAACAAACTTTATCCTATTGTCAAATTGTTGAAAGAAACTATGTGGTGTCATACTATGTTGATGGTTGTGTGTAGGTTAAAATTAATTAATTAACCTCATACTCTAGCTCATAGAGAATGATTAGAAGGAAATCTGAAAATTTCTTACTACTTTCTATTACCTTTCAGAAAGTAAACTTGGTGATGCGGAACTCATGATATAGATGGAATATGATAATTATGAAAGACTTTAATCTCCATATCTAGATACGACCTTTGAATTTACAAGGGCAAAGATAACTATTTCTTCATAGTGAATTGCCAATTTTTGTACCCACACCAATTCCCATTAAATTCCCCCCTCTTAGGAAAATTGAATGGGTCCCCATATAAAATTTATACTTAATGTTATATAATATACAATATGTTTTCCGAGGATTAAACTACCAAGCACCATGGAATCTTTCCCTCCCATTGTTTTCACCAATGAACCATTTTGAGATACTATGGACCTTTAATGATTCTAAAATGTTCTGCATGTTTTGTGTAAATCGAGGTTTTTCAACATAACAAGTAAAAAGGTGTGCCCTCTTCTTTGTTGATGTTGAATCCTGCAAGTATTGTGGGACATTATTCTTCACACTAGTTTTAATAGTTGAAAGAAATTTCTCAAGGGGTGGCTGCCATGAACGTGCCAATCCAAAACGAAACCCTGACCATTGAAGCATTGCAGGAAATCCTATGTGCATGGTGTTCGCACTTTGGATCCACGTATACACTTACCTGAAATCAGTGAAGCACAATATTTTGAGGGAAACCTTGCGGGAATTCCTTGTTGAATCATTTGTTGACATTTCCATCATTCACCTGCGGGAATTCCTTGTTGAGTCATTTGTTGACATTTCCATCATTCACCTACAACCCACAAAGCACATCCTCGTGGGAAAATTTCCGTTGGTATTTCATGGGAAGAGTACCTATATACCTATTAACACTTTTTTCCACAACCCGTGAGGCATGTGACTTGCGACATATTTCCCGTGGGAAATCCACACCAACATGCTTTATATGATTTCTTGTATTTCCCGCACACCATATCCCGCAAATATTGCAGAGAGATCTCCTTGGACATCTTCCAACCTTAAGACATTTACCCTTTTCAGTTGTACACCCACATCCCATGGCCCATAAAACATGTGGAGAGAACCCTGTAGGTGATTCACACTATATTAATCTTGGTGATTCCCTTCTTTCGCTCGCATGCCGCAAACCACAAATGATCTCTTCCCACAAATATATGCCTTGAAAAATCCCTTCGTTCACAATTTTCCCACCTATGGTGAAATTGAAGAGTTAATGCATGAATGATTTTTTATGGAAAAAATACTAAGAGCCAAACAAGGATTTGATCATTCACATGATATACCATTAACGCTCAAGGTATATGGAATTTTTCTGGATTAATGTAGCATATCGTTTGAGTTATATTTAAGATTTTCAGAAAAAAAATAAAAATAAAATAAAATATATATATATATATATAGAGAGAGAGAGAGAGATGTAAACTAAGATAATTATATATTTCATAAACTTTCGAAAACTTATGACATTGTGAATCTTGCAAGTCTTTGGAACAAACATGTGTCAAAGGATTTAGGGTGTAGAGGAAGAACATCACCACCTACTATTTTGACTTAAATAGAGGGAATTGGTGCAATCACAGTATTAGACACCAATCACAACATTGGACTTCAAGGAGTCCACGTATGGGAGGACATATACCAAATGTTCAGTAGCGAGGACTTTCTAGAAGATGACCCATACATAATGGTTTATCAGAATATACAAAAGAGTGGTATCCATTTCATTGATGCTTGACCTAAAATTTTACTGTATAATGAAGCATCTAGATGGGAATATGAGAATTTGAATGCACATACTTAAGCAATGAACAATAGAAAAGGGACTCTAATAGCCCCTTTGACCCCCGATAACTTTAATCGAATTTATCAAATGTTAAAGCCCCTAGTCTTCCTCAATAAGGAATTCATGGAAGCATTTTCTAAGGAAAAACTGAATCTGTTGGAAGTCCTCCAGGATTGGTGGGATGAAGATAAGCCCTTTGTAACCACAATAATTCAAGGAATCATATCGGTTTCTAATGGCCATGATCTGTAGACTATATGGTGAGGAGAATTGTGTACATTTCAATATCAAATGGATGACCATGGCACATTCGATGGCGGAAAAGGGATTAATTTTCAATTGGGCATCAATTCTATCAGCCAATATCGACCTCAATATGCAAGAAATTCACACATGAGAACACTAATATTATGTCTGCCTTTGTTATTGATGTTCTTTGTGCCTATATTCCTATTCCCAAAATGAGCTGGAAATGAACCCCTGATTTACTCCCCATTCATGCATATTTATCTGAGTTGTGGGTAAGAAAGTACCATGATCTTTTTTACCATATTTGTGATTGTTTCATGGCACCACCATATCACTTATTTGTTGTTCAAACCCTTCATAAGTTGTCAAGAGAATCTATAGAAACCCTACAAAAAATTAAAGACGGGTATCTGGAGAAAAACTATTCCTCTATTCATGTATTTAGTTGTAATTACCCTCCACATTTGCTTCCTATATGTGTTCTAGATAAAATACTAGCCTGTAAGGTATCATATCAAACAACCGAGGGAGGCATAATCACAACTCTGCAAATAGGGAATAAAAGAAGTTGGCCCAGTTTCCCTATAAAACTAGGGAAGTACACCTTGAAAAATGTTCCTCATGAAAAGAAAGAAGTAACAACTCTTAATGAGTTGATTTTGTGCATAGGGATGACAAAAGGCCATGACCCCAAGAAAGTAGTATCTAATCATTATAAAACTATGAAGATGATTCCTCCTTTTCAACATGAAGACAAAGAAGAGGAGGCTAATTTTCAAGGGGTTAAATCCTATGAAGAAGTATTATTTCATATATAGGGGATACACTATATATACCCTTTTCTGGTCGAACAAGAAACAATAAAAATCATGTTTCAAGAACAACTACAGAAGCTAATGGTTGGCACCTAGGAAAAGATAGAGGTAGAGAAAAAGGATCAATAAGAGAGATATGAGGACGCATTGTAGAAATTATTTGATGTAGAGGAGAGAATGAATAAAAAGAAAGAATGGGAAAAGTTACTTGAAGAAGTGGCCCAAAAAGCTGCTAAAGTTGAAGAAACCCAAAAATATGTTAAAGCTGAAGAAGTCTGCAAATCAGTTAAAGCCAAAGAATCTCACAAAGCTAATATAAGGATGAAGCATCCCACAAAGACACATAAATAAAAATAAGCGTGCATACAACGAATCCCACAAAGTTGAGGAAGAATGAAAAAGAGTAAAAGAAGAAGTAGTCGACAAAGCTATTGAGGAACAAAAGAACATTGAAGAAGAAGCTTGCAAGGTAGAATAAGAGAAAAGAAAGAAAGAAGAAGAAGAGAGAAGTGGTAGCTCCACTTTAGGATCTACTAGGGCAGTATCAATACTCACTTATCCTATAAACCTAGGGACCCCTCTAAATGCAACATCGTCTCACTTCTCACATTCGTCCTTGAAGTTGCTATAATTTGATGATGAAGTGATAGTTGTAGGGAGATTCTATTACAGTAACTCAAAGAAGAGAATAAAAAAGAGACCATATGAAAGAGAAAGGACAAGAGAATCATCTGAAAAGGTAAAACCCAACAGGAATATCAAATGGGACATAACCAAGGAAAACCCTCAAAAGGAAGTAGCGGAAACGATAACAACATTGCACGCATTTACCATAGATAATACTATCACGATAAATGAACTCAATTGAAAATTGGAGGAATATAAAGGTGAAGTGATGAAACTGGAACAAAAATTGCAGCGATAGAAACACCAAATGGAATAAGAATTCCAGATTATGGTAGATAATAAATATAAGCACCATAAATATGAAATAGAAAATATCAAGCAAGAATACGTTCATTGCCAGGATTGAGGGTGGAAAAGAAATAAAAGGATAACATCCTTGAACAAAAAGGTCACAAGATATCTCAACTAGAAGAATAAATAAAGAGGCTTCAACTAGAATGAAATAGAAGGAAGCAGGGAAGAGAACAAGTTCCTTGATGTTTTCAAAGATGAGGTTGTGGAGGAGAATGAATAGTCGAGGGAAGAAAAACCAAATTTATTTATGGAATTGAATGACATCCAGGGTCATAACAAAGAAATCATGAAACTAGCTGATCAATTAAGAGAAATTAAGGGCCAGTATTATGATACAAAGCATGTCTTTGAAAGGATAATGCATTGGAAAAACTTGTACAAATAAGCCCCTGCAACTTTGTTCATATTCAAAAGAAGAGAAAAAAGAAAAACTTAGATATTGATGGACAGATGGAAGAGTGCTTACCCAGAAGTACATGAAACTATAGGTAGTGCCAAGAAAGCATGTACAACAATGTGGTACACTTTCAATGAGATCCTGGAAATGTTTCACATGCTACTTAATGAAGAATTGAACATGACATGACTTAGTGATACTAGGGTAGTAGAGGTGGTTTAGATCAGGGAGAAAACCAAACAAGAAATTGAACAACTAGATAAAGTGGATAGGGAAATCATCAATCAATACATCACCCAACCTTTGAAGTGCATGTCAGCTGCAGAGGATTTTGTGAAAGGAAAATGAAAAGATTTGAAACCAAGAGTAGCTAACAAGGTCTATCATGGCAAGCTAGATCTTGAGAAAATAAAATTAGACAGGTTGAACATGATAACTCGAGCCTATGAATTGTGGACCGGTTTTGTAAATGGATTAACCTGAGAGGGGGCTTAATATTTTTGTATTTTGTAAAGAATAACTTGAATGATAAGAAAGGTAGGGGTATAGAAAACAAAGAGGTAACTATCATCTAGAATGATGACAATTACATAATGTAAAGATACTTTATTATCTTATAAAAGAAATCTATGAAGAAGATACATGGACTTTTTCTTATTGCACATGTAGATGATACTTTTATCTATTTATGAATGAAGAACATAAAGTATATTCAGATCATAACTATTATAAAATGTGTTGGGGACTACTCTACTAATATGTTTTTCATTCAAGTTATTTGAATGCTTGTCATATGAACTATTTCTATGTTTACTATTTTGAATGCTTACGTTGTTATGATTTCTGGTGAATACAATGATGATATTATAGGTTTTATCTGCAACTATTTTTTATCAAATATGAAATTTCATTGTGTTAATATATTATTGATTGACATGAATTATTTTTGTTGTCAATGATGTTATCTTGAACCTTATTCATTTAGTTAATTTTTGTCTTGATCTGGACATGTTAGAATAGAATAGATATAGGCTAGAATAATGAATTTCATTTATGTTTTAGAGAATTTAATTAGGATTTAAATTCAATTCATGGAAAACAATTCAATTTTTCTTCCATTTCATCTAACCCTAGTGGAAACCAGGCCCACATATTGGTATGAAGTGATATCCCAAACAAGAGTAAGCCTAATTGGGACTTTCCATCAGGCACTCTCCTTTTCCTGCTTGAAAGTTCATTTGGACTTGTCAATAGGTGGTTCCAAATATTCAAGAGATGGTTGCATACATCTCAACCAAGATCCCATGTCCACAAAACCAACATGGAAGCAAATTCAAACTCTAGGTCAACAAAGAGCATTGTGGTAGAGTATCCAAAATATAATGGCACTGAATCCATCCACGATTGAGTCAAAAAATTGTGTACGGGAATTTCATGCATCCCTGTCATGAAATTCTTTACACGTGTATTATCCAATAGTTCATCAGGCTACGATCAAGATGGATCAAATCTATAGATTCCACATACTCTGCTTCTAGTTATTCTGTTATAGAATCCATAGGATATGGATATGAGGAAAAAATTGTAATACTATATAAATACATAGCCTAAAGCCTATGGGATAAGAAAGGTGGTTATGTTATTATTTTGACATGGATGTAATGTGATTCTGAGCATAATACAAATACTATTGATTGTCAATTTTCATGTGTTGTGAATATTGAGTTCTAGTCTAGATATGTAGCATCTTCTACAATGTAATCCAAGCCAAGTGGACCCCTTGTGTAAGGTATACATTGAACAATTTTTAGTTAGCTTTGATTTATTCTGTAAGTGTGATTTTATTTCCAGTCATTTGCTCTTTCATAACGTTCAATGCAATTAATGAATATTTTTTTTCATAGATTGCAGGGATACTAGTGCATAGCTTGTTATTAAATAATATTATCTCATTTATTACAGAAACCCTCATTCCATATAATGATTTAACGAATGTAACGAGACACTGCAATTGATAATTCAATAGATCAACAGACTTGAGTGACTAGAATCATTCCTATAGTAATGCATTAATTATGTTTTATAAATTAAAAACATTTATATAATAGTTCGTTAAGAAATTAGTATTGCATTTGTTCATTTGGAAATTAATCATAACTAAAATCTTGCACATACAATGTAAGCACTTCATAAGAAACTATTCCTTATTCGATATTTAATGTAACACAATTTAATCAATTAAATTGATTGACATGTACCTCATTTCCTAAGTGCTTCCTATATACATGCACTCATGACGATGACTATCATACATGGTCTTGCATGTCAATGACAATCCACCCATGAAGTAAACCTCAATCCATAACACATACCATTACACATACTCCTTGATGGGTTCCTTGGGAGATACTTCTTATCTTGGGTACTGACAGACCTAATAGGGGGTATTAATGATCCTCCCATACCTGGACATGACAATTTGTATTACTTTGTAATCCAGTGTGAAGTTTGAAGAGGATACTTTGTGAGATATATCTAATGGCTTTTGCATTGACATGACCCACTTTATATGTTGTGTTTGAATTGTGTACCCTATCTCTAGTCTTCATGGTGCAATAGAATACATGATCCATTCCTAGGATGATGGATTTCACATAGCCACATGCTTGGTTAAAACTTAGATCCTTTGGAGTATATTGAGGGGATAGTAGCACACTTTCATGGAGGTCATCCCCACCACTTTATTGAAAGCATTTCTCATTCTCTAGAGGATGTTGGACCTTTACATGAGGACATTACACTTGGATAGATAAAGTGGAACCTTTTCCATGACGATTGGCCTTTTTGATGATGGGACTTTACACTTTTATGATGTGACATTTCACTTCTATGATGGGATGTTGGACCTTTATGATGATGGGGAACCTTTGATGAGATGTTGGGCTTATTGATGTTGATATGTCACATTTTTTATGAGATGCCACACATGTTGGAGATATGAAACACCTCTTGGAGATGAAACATTTCACCCTTTCATGGAATGTTTCACTTTTTATCCCCTATACATCACTTTGGAGTGAGCCATCCCTTCATGAGGATACACGTGCCACATGTGTGAGATCTAGAGCACATTTATGAGGGACAATTTAATGTTTGAGATAATTCACTTCATCTTGAAGGCATCGTTGGGTGCATTAGTGACCTATCCACTCATTTATCATGTATTGTTTTTGTGTATTGATGGCTTATATGTAGGGTTTAAGAGAGATAAAGACATTATTTTATGTTTTTAGGGATTCAGTTGTGTGAAAAGGGTGCTAGATCTCTCATATAAGTAAGAGAAACACTTATCACTTGTAAATTATTATTACTTGTGGATATGCATCACAACTTGTCTACTTATACATTATATCTTATGAAAACTTCTGTGTATGGCTAGTTAGAGCGATTTTTTGGAGAAATGTTCTTGTGGATTCTTTGATACTACATGGATATTCATTTCTAGGGTTTTTATAGATGGAATATTTCTTGAGTAAGTGGTCTCTTGTTATCGTGTGGTTTTGTTTATGAATGCATTTAAGTGTAATGTTGCTTCTCTAGTGTTGGTTGATCATTCTCTTGGATTTTTCTTGAGTAAACCTTTCTTATTAAAACACTTGGAAAGTTACTAGTGAAGAAACTTCCCTTGAATTGTCCTTTATATATTAGGAGTATATTCTAGGGTTAGTAGTGAAAAACCTCTATATATCACCCTAAAATCCACTCACTTCTCTCCAAAGGAGTTCTTAATTGACCCCATATGCCCAAAAAAATAGTAGGCACTAGTCACTCTCCCAATAGTCAATCATTAATTTATGAAATTCTACTCTATTTTTACTATTTTAGGGTTAGATTAGTGTTTTGTAATAGAAAATTTTCATTTTCATCCATAAATAACCTAGATGTTTTGAATTTTTATGCATATGGTTGACCTAATAAACATTGTAAAACCCTAAAATAATTTGTTGATTTATTATTACAACCATATAAGGCTAGACATCTAGGGTTTTTAGGGTTCTTTTATGCCTCTTGAATTTATGATTTTGTTAATGAATCAAACTGTGATTTAGTCCATGGTTTATCCCTCTTGTTTAATTGATTTATTACTTGTTAAAGGGATAATTTTATTTCTTCTATAATAACTTGTTTTCTTTCTATAATTTAACATCTTTTCCAAGTTTTACAACAACCCTTAGCCTTTTCTTCATTTGTAGTGTTTGAGGATCCTCTTGAGCCTTGACTTGAAAAACCTCCTACATTGACCTAGATCCTCATCTCTTCAAATATAGAAATTTCTTTATCTTACCACCTTATTATATCTTATCTATCTTATTTCATTGGTGGTAGTTTGAGTAGTTACCCAGGGGGCCTATACTTTATTGTGCCTTGACTAGGGATTCTTGGAAGGTACTAGGGAAGCCTCCCTTGTGTTGGATTTTATCCTTCACTAAAGAGAGGGAAGTTGTTTCCTAAGTGAAAATGATAACATATTTTGATGTTCCACTATTTTTGTGCCTTGTGAGGGATTTTCACTAAATTCTAGATTGTATGGTAATATTTTGGCAACATTAGCAGGGAGAATTGAGTCTTTCTCCTTGGATATATGAATTCTATGCTTCAACCCTTTTGATGAGTAGAAACCAAAGAATTTTCTAAGTATAATCATATAAAAAAACCATTGAGGAAAGAAGCTCATTTCCCTATGAAAATTATGAAGACTCTATGCTTGTAAGGTGAAGCAAGCATCATTGTAAAGGCATTGAAGATTCACCTTGGCGATTCCACAGACAAGTTTTTGTAGAAGGTGTCATCCTATTTTCATATATTGTATAAAATTGTATATTTTAAAATGAAGGAATTATGGCACGATGGGAACTTCATGAATTGTATCCTCCTCTTGATATTAAGAATATTCTAGGATACCGAAATAAACTCCCTCCCAAACGAAAAAAAATAAAAATTCAAAGTTTGATGGTGACGCTCTTTGTGTTATTCTGCATGTCTCAACATTCCTTGATTATGTTTAAAATCTCAATGGAAGACATGATGATGTCTTAATATATTATTTGCATGTTCTTTGGAAGGATATCAATGGATATGGGTCAAGTATTGCACGGGTACAAGGAACATAACCTCTCTTGTAGGTTTGATCTGATTCTTCCTTAAATATTGGGGTCCTTTCTCTCAAGAGTATGGAAGCATCCTTGAAGACATTGTGATGTCCCTGCATGAGTATGAGGAAACATCCCATGATGATATGAAGAATTAGTCACAAAAATAGCATATTGATGAAGGGATTTCTCATGTTCCCATGATATAGAAAGAGCCATATCTTAATTCCATACACAAATACTTTGATGAAGACTTTGTTGGATTACTGAGAAGGGGGGTGAATCAGTAATAGATAAATCTAATCCTTTTTAACCATATAATTCAAGTGTTATATCAATGTAGATTTATCATCCAACATTTGTAGAATAAATAAGCAATGAAAAATCATACACATACACAATACACCAATGTTTTTACGTGGAAACCCAAAGCAGGAGAAAAACACAAAATGATTTTTCTTATATGTCTTGAAGAATTACATTCATTGGAAGCACCAACTTCCTTTATTTTCTAGTTGCACCTGGAAGGATGCTCCAACCCCCTAGTTTCTCAGGCTACAACCTGAGGGAAGCTCCAACTCCCCAATTCTTTGGCTACAACTAGAAGGAGGCTACAACCACCTATATTCTCTGACTACAACCAAAAGGTGGCTACAACCACCTGGCATTGCCCCATCTAACTGCCCTGGCGTATAAGTAGAATGATGGAACCATTGTCACACTATCACTATGAGATATACTGTTGTAAACTTATACCAATAAACCTGCACCAAACAACCTATACCAATAACCTGAACCATGTATCAACCATGCATCAACATGTACCTCAACCTGTAATCAACCTGTACCATAAACATGTGCATCAACCATGCACCAACCTGTACCAAACAAACTGTAATCAACTTGTACCATAAACAAGTGCATCAACCATGCACCAACCTATACCTCAACCTGCAAACCTTCCTTAGCTTTAACAACAAGAGACTAACATTTTCATCAAACTTTACTTTAGTCTCACATGACTAGTTTTGGATTAGTCAACAACCCTAACTTGAAATAATCATAACTATGTACCTGTAATGAATAAAGATATGAAAATAGTACAAAATGTTCTTCACTATGTTCTATGCAATTCCTCCAGTTCTCACTACTTGTAACCTCTTAGAAAAAGAGTTATATAAAAAATGGCATACCTTGTTGAATTTTGGCTTATTCTAGAGAGAGAACTTGTAGAGTGTGCCCCACATGGAATATTTGTTGTATAGATCTGAAAATTTTACACAGAATATTACAGATTGTACTCTAACCAACACATTTGTTCTTACTGAATTTGGATATGTTATGAACAATTTATGACATTTTTTCCCAAAATACTTGTTTTAGACTAGTTTTAGGACTAGCCACAAACCCTATTTTCCACGGAGTGTAACTCCAAAAACACAACGACCCACAAAATGAAATTCATACCACAACTACTTGGATATGTTTCATCAATGACCTCCCAGTTTCATGGTCTGAATCATTCTAAAAAAAAAACGTTATTGAGAAAATGGTGAGATGACCTGTAAATAACATACCTTAGAAAACATCATCAAAATAATTTATCCTCCCTTGAATTTCGACCTTCTTTACATCACCTTCCCTCTGAAATTCAGCTTAGATATCATTTGGTTACCTTAGTCACCTGTAGATATTCAATATGCTCAAGTGTGATTTAAATTAGAGATCATTGCCTCTTATTTATACTTTCATGTAGCTTCCTTAGAAGCATCTTCTAAACCACTTTTTCCACATAGCCACTTTGTCCACATATCCAACTGGACTAATTAACCCATTTTCCTCATTTTAGGATTAACCTTCTTATAACCACTTTCCATAATTAGAAAGTTCTCCATTTACTTTATTATTTAAACAATCCTCCTTGATTTTGTCACTTCACTTTATTATTTAAATAATCCTCTTTGACTTTGTCACTTCACTTTATTATTTAAATAATCATTTTTTACTTTGTCACTTCACTTTATTATTTAAATAATTTCTTCTTTGCAAGCATTTTGACTTCTTTGACCTTTTGGGGCTTAAAGCCAACATATGAGGGTCCTCCAAATTCGTAAGGCCATAATTCTCAAACCGTGAGGAGTTATGTGATGTTCCACATACCACCATAAATGTCATGACATGTACTATCCATGTAGAATAGTATTACTTGAAAATATATAAAAAAATCATACCATTATACATAAAAAAAAATTGGGTCCATTACCCAAACCTTTGTGCTACCGAAATTCACTACTAGGATTTTTTCAAGGGTTGACATAAATGAAAACCAACCCAATTAATTAACAATCTCTCCCTTTGGCATTGATGGAAAAGCTCTGATGAAATACTTAAATCATATCACTCATGCTCCCCCTAGAACTATGCCTGCATCTTTGTGACCAACGCTCCCCCTGGAACCATGCCTCTGTCCTCTGCATCCAATAAATCTCTCCCCCTTTGTCATCAATGGAAAATATATCTTTCCATTCAAGTATGCTCCCCCTAACTGAATCATCTGATCTCCTAGCCTGAACTGTCTTATTTATGGTGCTTCCTCATATACAACTAAGACATATAAGATAATCATTCAAAAGCATTCATTTTGGAGTAGAAATAAATTTGAGTCTCTGGCGAAGATACTCAAAGGATTCCCGTGGAAGCGATTTTGTAAAGATGTCCTCCACTTGTTATTTTGTGCCCACATATTAAACTATGATGTTCTTTTCTGCAACATATTCCCGTAGAATGTGATACTTGATTGGAATGTGCTTCGTCTTGGAGTGAATCACCCGGTTCTTTGAGATATTGATGGTGATTGTATTATCACAATAGATTGGAATGGGCTCATAATACTCAACCTATATATCTATTAGAGTTTGTTTCATCCATAGAACCTATGTACAACATGTTGTTTTTTCAATATACTCTACCTCGACTGTAGATAAAGATATTGATGATTGTTTCTTGCTTAGCCATGATACTGAACACTCACCCAAGTAGAACATTGTTCCACTGGTGCTTCGTCGGTCATCAATGCAACCTTCCCAATTTGCATTTGTGTAGGCGATAAGTGATAGATCCTTTTCTTTTGGATACGATAATCCAAACTCTTATGTTCCTTTGAGATATCTGAAAATCCTCTTCACTGCTAATACATGTGATTCCTTTGGTGCTTCTTGAAATCATGCCACCTGTCCAACTGCCTACATTACATCTGGTCTGGATGTTGTCACATATAGTAGGCTACCAATCATTGACCTGTATTGCCTCTGATCTGTAGACTTTGAATCATCATCTTTGCTCAAATTGCAACTGGTTTTCATGGGAGTGATAACTGGTTTGCAATCTTCCATTCCGAACCTCTTTAGCATTTCTCTAATATACTTGGTTTGAGAAATAAAAATTCCTCAGTCGCTTTGACGTATCTGAAGACCTAAAAAGAAGAATAGTTCTCCAATTAATGACATTTCAAATTCATTATGCATGTTCTTTGCAAATTTCTGGCTTAACCTGTCATCGGTACTTCCAAAAATAATATCATCAACATAAACTTCAATTAATAAAATACTATCTTGAGTTACCTTGATGTAGAGGTTCTTGTCTGCACTTCCTTTTTTAAACCCTGCATGATGTAGATATTTATCCAGTCTAGAGTATCATGCTCTAGGAGCCTGTTTTAGACCATACAAGGCCTTCTTTAATTTACATGCATGATCTACGTTCTCTGACAACTGAAATCCTTTTGGTTGTTCAATGTAGACCTCTTCTTCAAGTTCCACATTCAGAAAAGATGATTTTACATCCATCTGATACACTTTAATATTTTTGGCGCATGCATAAGCTAAAAGCAATCAAATTTATTCCATTCTCGCAACTGGGGAAAACGTCTCTTCAAATTAGATTTCTTCAACCTGTGCATATCCTTTACATACCAATCTAGATTTGTTCCTTGTAACATGTCCATCTTCATTCAATTTATTCTTGTATACCCACTTTGTGCCGATCACATTTTTATCCTTTGGTCTTGGAACCAATTCCCAAGTGTCATTTTTCTCTATTTGATCCAATTCTTCATCCATGGCCTTATTCCAAAATCCATCCTTGTTGGCCTCTTCAAAATAGGTTGGTTCAATCGTAGATGAGAGTGTTAGGTGTGTTTGTTTTGACGAATAGATTCTTCTTCTAGTCTCAACTCTTGCATCTTTGTTTCCAATAATCTAATCTGAAGGATGATTCTTTTGTACACGTTTTCTAGGTGTATTTGGAGGCACTTGATGAAATTGCTCTTCTGCTTCTGTCAGATCCTCTTCATCTTCCCCTTCTACTTATTTTTCATTTTCTTCTTCTTCTTCGTAAAGTTGTTCCATTGATTCATTTTCTTCCTTTAATTCGTGTCTACATGTTTCATCAATTGTTACGTTGATGCTTTCCACAACTTTGTTCAATCTCAGGTTGTAACACTTGTATTCTTTCCTTGTACTTGAGTAACCAACAAGCACTCCTTTGTCCACACGAGAGTTAGACTTTCCCATTCTTCCATCTTCTATTTTGATGTGGCATTTGCTTCCAAAAATTCTGAAGTGCTTCACATTTGTTGGTCTTCATTTCCATAGCTCATAGGGATTTTTTTCAGTGTTGTTTCTGAGCATTACTCTATTTTGAATGTGAACTTTTGTATGCACTACATGTGTCAAAAAGATATATTTCAATTTGTAATCCATTAGCATTGTTTGAGTCATTTCCTATATTGTCATGTTCTTTCTTTCAACAACTCCATTCTGTTGAGGTGTCCTAGCAACAAAGAATTTTCTTTTTATTCCATGTCTGCTGTATTAGTCCATAAATTCCTTTGAAGTGAATTCTCCTCCATTATCATATCTCAATCATTTTATTTTTGAATCCATTTCATCTTCAACCATTTCCTTGTATACCTTGAAGTTTTCAAAAGCTTCAGACTTATTCCTGAGAAAGAAAACTACAGTCATTCTTGTATAATCATCAACTAATAACATAAAGTATTTCTCACCTTTTAAACCCTTTGTTGTAGTTGGTCCAACTAGATCAGTATGCACAATTTCTAGTGGTCTTGTTGTTTAATATTCTTTTGATTTAAACATGGTCTTTGTTTGATTTCCTTGTTGATAATTCTTGCATAAAGTGTTAGTTGGTTTCGTGATCTGGGGAATTTCTCTAACTTCTTCCCTTTTGCTGACTTTGACAATGTTATCAAAATGTATGTGACCCATTCTTCTATTCCATAGCCGACTTTCATATTCCTTTCCTAGGCAACACTTTTCATTTCCAATTTCACTTAATACATATATGTTGCTTGAAGTTCTCGCAGTTGTTGCAATCAATTTTCCTGAATCTTCTTTTCTTATCTCACACTTTTTTGAATCGAAAGTAACTTTATGACCTTGGTCACACATTTGACTCACTTAGAAGATTATGTTTCATATCGCCTACTAGTAGAACATTTTCTGCCTTGGTATTCTTGTTCCCAATTCTGACTGTTATTTTTCCAATGATTTTAGATGAATCATCATTTTCGAAGGAGACTGGTCCATCTCTTTCCTTTCTTAATGTAAGAAACCTGTCTCTATCACCTGTCATGTGTTTTGAACAACCACTGTTAACATACCAACCATGTTTCTTCTTCTTATCTTGTAGAGCGAGTGTGCATTCTTCATTGCTATACTGATTCTTCTTTCTTATCCATGAGCTTTTTTGAGGTTCTTGTCTGTAATTGTTGTTTTTCCGTTGTGGTTCTCTAGGAGGGACTGTCATTCTTCAATCTTTGGCCATGTTTCCAAAGTTTTTACATTTGTATCATTCCACTTCAGTGCTCAAATATTCAAACTTATTATAACTTCTTCTCTGTGTTTCACTAGGCCTTCTTGGATAACCCTTTTGTGTATGAATTTTAAAGTTGTTTATGTTCCTGTTGTTAGCTCTGCAATTCACATCTTTGTGTCCAAAATTATTACATGCATAACATAAACCAAAAAAGATATTTTGATACCTGGGAGTTGAACATATTCTGAAAGGAGTTACTATTATGAATCTTTCTTCTCCCTGAGGCCTATATGTTTCTATCGATCGTTGATTCTGAAATCTGAATTTTCTTGGTGGAGGAGTGTCCCTGTAATTTTCTTTGTAGACCTTCCTATCCCCTTTGATTGTTTCTTCATAGATTTTTGGATATGTTTCTTGTTCTATTGTTTTGGATCTTGATCCCTTTTCTGTCTGATTGTATCCAAGTCCAGACTTGTCATGATGAGGTTTTTGACTACTGATAATGTCATTCAAAACGTTTGAGATGTTATACATATTTTTCTTTTGAAGATCCTTTCTTAATGTGAAAATTTTTTCTTCCAAATTTCCAATGATCCTGTCTCTTCCTTCTAGATTTTCTTTGAGTGCTTCTCCAATTATTTTATTTTCTTCAATTTGAACCTTCAAATTTGTGATCATTTCTTCTAGTTCTCGAGTGTCTTCTTTCTTGTCTAGTTTTGCTTGTAGTTTCTTGTTTTTCTTCTTTTCTCTTCTGATAACTTCTATGGCACACAACAATTCTTCTAAGTAGTCAAATTCTGCCTCTTCATATTCTTCTTCGACCTCTTCATATTCTTCTTCGGAGTCTTCTTTATCAGATTATTTTGCTACCATGAATAGAGATCTTTCTGTCTCATTGTCACTGAATTCATCTTCATCTGATGATGAGATGTCTTCTTTGGTGCATAATATTTTCTTGAAAAATTTCTTTGTCGTTCTTTTGCCTTTATATGTTTGTTTTCTATTTGAGTAACCTTCATCATTTCTCTTTTTCTTATGAGGACATTTGTTAGAAAAATGACCAATACCATCATAATTAAAACAAATCAAAGGAAGCTTACCTCTATACCTGTCGTTGGTTCCCTTGTTCAATCTTCTGACAAAGTTGGCCACTTATTCATCATCTTCGAGACATCACTGTTGTTGCTATGTTATTTTTCTTTTTGATTTCCCTTTTGCTTTGGCCTTTTGGATGCTTTGAAGGCTGCTTCTTTTATATTTGGATTTTCCTGCTTAGTTCTCATTTCATATGATGTGAATATTCCATGTAGTTCGTCCATGCTTTTTGAGTTTAGATCTTCTCTTTCTTCTAGTGCTGATATCTTAGGGTCAAATCTAATAGGAAGAGATCTTAGTACCTTTTGAACAATCACAGATTCTTTGATTTCTTCTCCCAATCCCAAGATTACATTTATTGTTTCATCGACTCATAAAAAGTAAGCTGCAATGTTCTCATCTTCCTTCATATTTAGTTGTTTGAACTAACCTCTGTAATTTTGAAGCTTTGTTGCTTTGAATTTTGAATCTCCTTCATAAATATTTCTAAGTTTGTCCCAACTCTCTTTAGCGAATTTACAATGTGCAATTTTGGTGAATACCAATTCTCCAATACCATTGAGAAGTGCATTTGTGGCTTTGGAATTATTCTGACTGAGTTTCATAGCTTTTTCATTCGTCAGCGGAATTGCTGGTGTTGTGTATCCATCTACAGTTGATTTCTAAATTTCAAATCCCTGTGCATGTATATATGTCTTCATCCTTATGCTCCAAAAGGCATACTTTTGTCCATCAAACTGTGGTATTCCATTTTTATACATGTTGTTTCTCTCCATGATCTACCTTTCAGTGGTTAAATTGATTTATGAAGGAACTTTCTCTGATACCAATTGTTGGATTACTGAGAGGGGGGGTGAATCAGTAATAAATAACTATAATTGTTTTAAACCATATAATGTAAGTGTTATATCAATGTAGCATTATCATCCAATATTTTCAAAGTAAATAAACAATGAACAAATGAAAAATCATACACATACACAATACACCAGTATTTTTATGTGGAAACCTAAAGCGGGAGAAAACCACATAATACTTTTTCTTATATGTCTTGAAGAATTACATTCATTGGAAGCACCAAATTCCTTTGTTTTCCAGCTGCAATTGGAAGGAGGCCCTAACCCCTAGTTTCCCAAGCTACAACCTGAGGGAAGATCCAACTCCCCAATTCTCTGACTATATCCAGAAGGAGGATACAACCCCCTATATTCTTCGATTACAACCGGAAGGTGGCTACAACCACCTGTCCTTGCCCCATCCAACTGCCCTAACGTATAAGTAGAATGATGGAACCATTGTCACACTATCACTATGAGATATACTGTTGTAAACTTGTACCAATAAACCTGCACCAAAAAACCTGTACCAATAGCCTAAACCATGTATCAACCATGCATCAACATGTACCTCAACCTGTAATCAACTTGTACCATAAACAAGTGCATCAACCATGCACCAACCTGTACCAAAAAACCTGTAATAAACTTGTACCATAAACAAGTGCATAAACCATGCACCAACCTGTACCTCAACCTACAAACCTTCCTTAAATTTAAAAACAAGAGACTATCATTTTCATCAAACTTTACTTTAGTCTCACATGACTTTAAATAATCATAACTATGTACTTGTAATGAATAAAGATTTGAAAAATGTACACAGTGTTCTTCAATGTGTTTTATGCAATTCCTCCAAGTCTCACTACTTGGAACCTCTCAAAAAAGGAGTTATAGGAAAAATGACATACCTTGTTGAATTCTGACTTATTCTAAAGAGTGAACTTGTAGAGTGTGCTCCACACGGAATATTTGTTGTATGGATATGAAAATTTTAAAAAGAATACTACAAATTGTACTATAACCAACACATTTGGTCTTACTGAATTTGGATCTGTTATGAAGAAGTTATGATGGTTTTACCTGAAACACTTGTTTTAGACTAGTTTCAGGACTAGCCACAAACCATATTTTCCATGGAGTGTAACTCCAAAAATACAACAAACCAGAAGCTGAAATTCGTACCACATCTACTTGGATATGTTTCCTCAATGGCCTCCCAATTTCACTGTCTAAATCATTTTAAAAGAAAATGTTATTGTGAAAATGGTGAGATGACCTATAAATAACATACCTTAGAAAGCATCATCAAAATAATTTATCCTCGCTTGAATTTCGACCTTCATTACTTCACCTTCCCTCTGAAATTTGTCTTAGATACCTTTGGTTACCTCAATCACCTATAGATATTCAATATGCTCAAGTGTGATTTAAGTTAGAGAGCCTTGCCTCTTATTTATACTTTCATGTAGCTTCCTTAGAAGCATATTCTAGACCAATTTGTCCACATAGCCACTTTGTCCACATATCCAATAGTCACTTGACTACTTAACCCATTTTCCTCATTTTAGGGTTAACCTTCTTATAACCACTTTCCATAATTAGAAAGTTATCCATTTACTTTATTATTTAAATAATCCTCCTTGACTTTGTCACTTCACTTTATTATTTAAATAATCCTCTTTGACTTTGTCACTTCACTTTATTATTTAAATAATCATTTTTTACTTTGTCACTTCACTTTATTATTTAAATAATTTCTTTTTTGCAAGCACTTGACTTCTTTGACGTTTTGGGGCTTCAACCCAATATATGAGGGTCCTCCAAATTTGTAAGGCCATAACTCTCAAACCGTGAGGAGTTATGTGATGTTCCACATACCACCAAAAATGGCATGACATGTATTATCCATATAAAATAGTTTTACCTAAAAATATATCAAAACTCATACCATTATACATTAAACAAACTTGGGTCCATTACCCAAACCTTTGTGCTACCGGAATTTACTACCAGACTTTATTCAAGGGTTGACATCAATGACAATGAACCCAATTAATCAACAGACTTTTAATATCAAGCACCTAAATATTTGATTGAAGAACAAGAACATGAAGAAGATATTCATGAAGAAATTTACTGAAAAAATGAAGAAGAGGAAGAGCCACCTCATGAATCCATTGGCGATAAATTCTATGAAGAAGACCCTATTTTGATGCGAGGAATGGAATTTCCTCACTCAATCATTTTCAAATCTCACTAGGATAAGGTGAGATAGGAGGGAATGTTACTCTGGATTTATATTCTAGGAAAAAACATCAATCAACCCTCAAGAAATATGTTCTTGGAACTAATGCTATTATCAAGTTGTGTTATTATTTTAAAAAAAATGTAAAAATGTTTTATATAAATGATTATAGAATAAAAAACAAATGAAATAAAGAATTAAATTCAATATGAAAATCAGAAATACGCAAGTCTCAATTTAGAAAAAATAAACTTTTATTAATAATAGATTTTCTAAGTTACAATCAGAATGCCTCTTTTCAAACTCCTACGAGGGTGAGGATCAAGATAAGACTTAGTAGTCTAAGATGGAATTTAACATCATACAAAGATAACTGGTGTCTAAAAGAAAATGACCAACACTGAATACATTGGATCAACCAATTCACAAGTCCACAAAATCTTGACTCTGCAAAATAATCTTAATCAGAATTGGAAATTAATTCATATGTTCTAATCAAACTACATAAACTTCCAAGAGAAATGAATGAACTTCTAAATCATGTCAAATATCAATGCTTCCTAGTCATTTCTTCTTTGCCACCTTTAGAAAGATCTTGTTGTCAACAAGAGGATTTATCCTTTTAAGGAATTCAAAAAATGAAAAGATGAAATTTAGAAATCTCAATATGAAACAAGAGATTAGCAGATAAATTACCCAATCCATCATTATGAGGCTTCACAAGTGATTTATATACATTAAAAATAGTAGAGTGAGGTTTCAAGATAACATTAGGGGGAACTTGGGGTTGTGGCAAGGTGTGCTAACCACCAATTTTCAAATGCCTAGTTTGGAATAACTGTTGGAACTCATTTGAGTCAACATCAAAGTGAATAGAGAACCTTAGATTTTTATTCCCCCCATGCTGCCAAAAGGTATTAGGTCCTCTGCCTCTTCTTCCTGTGTTTCCTCCTATGCTACTTCCCCTGCTAAGTAAGGTCATCTACAACCATGACAATGTTATTAGCATAATATAAAATAACAGTAATATAAGATATCTAATACAATTTTTCATTATTATTAAAGTCGCTCTGACATAACACAACCATGCAACAAAAATGGGAAGTGAAAAAGGATGATGAAACAAGAACATAAATAAAACTATAAAAACATCTACTAAAAAACACCCAATCCTGAAATCCACATATGCTGATTACATTTCCATATAGAAAACTGTCTACTTTTAACTTCAAAATGTGTCTACAAGTGTTTATCAACCCCAAAAGTTACCAAATATTTTCACATAATTTAATTATTCCATTTTAATCATATTGATTACATAAACTATATCTTTCTCTTATGCATAATATTTAATTATATAGACTGGACTGAAATGAAAAAAAAGAAATTAATGAGAGGGACTTTGGGAAATAACTTGTGTAAAGTGATATTGATGAAGGAAATTAGATCTATATAATAAACATATGGATTCCCTTAATCAAATTCACAAAGTCATCAATCAAAAATTGTCTTTATTACTGTTGAATTTTTGCAACTTCGGGCATTCATTCTCCATAAGTAAAAGAAGACCCATATGACCATTAAAGAAGCTCCAAGAAGAAATTGAAGACCCGGGAAGAGAATTGGGCCACACCAATAAAAGATGAAAAATAATAAAGTAAATTGAAGACCCAGAATGAGAAGTTGACCCCACGGGAAAAAGATAGGTGCCTGGATTACTATAAATATAGGTAGAGTCAATTCATTATCACACATACAATTCTCCTTTTGTAGTGAACACTAGCTAGTTTCTTCGTGCCAGTTGCATCTTCCCAATTGCATTTCTTGGTCTACTTACTTATGCACTATATTAGAGAGGCACTAGGCTTGAAGGATCTTTATTTTGGTTATTCTTGATCATATTATTGAGGCGCTGGCACTTGGATGTGCTAGACTTGGGGAGGAATATTTTTTGTATGGTATTCTAATTTGGTGATGGTGATTACTGGTAATATATTGGATTGAGTTCTTCTATAAAAAAGGTTGTTGGGTTTTCTCCCAAGGTTGGGTTTCCCAGGATAAACTCTTGTGTTCTTGTGTCTACTATGCATGGTTAATATTTCTAGATCTTTTTATTTCCACTGTATTGTTATAGTTGATATTTTCAGTGTATAGTTATTCTATGATAACGGTGGTATGAAAGTGAATCTTATTTTGAAATCATATGACAATAACTATCAATATATGAGAATCATAAAAATCAACATGGTATTAGAGCTTTGTTGAAATATTTCCACTACAAATTTTTCTATTAAGACCTAAAATTGTCAATCTAGTTGAGCACTTACTGAGAAGTCGTTGGATCTAACTCCATGATAGTTGCAAGAAAATTTTTGGGCTAATTTGGGAAGAATTTTATCATATCCTAGCTTGCATTTCCCTAGTGCACCTACTGCACTTTGTAGACTGACAATCCGTCAAAATTGAAATTTTAGGGTTTTTTAGGCTATTGACATTTTTTCTCAAATTGAACCTTCTGATTCTGATTTCTGACTTCTTCTTGTTGAGATGATGTACTGTCTCATATTAGAAGACAATATGGAAGATGCTACAAATTTCAGAGGTACACACTTGTATATATGTTATATCACGAGGGTGTTTGCAGGAGATGTACACTTGGAAAAAGGACATTCATCCAAACAGTGATGATAGATCTAAAGGGATCTTATATCTAGCACACTTAGAGGAAGATCAAGAGTTGGAGGAAACATTGTTGATTTCTCCTACATTATATGACAACTCAAAATCAAATGGAACAACAACAATAAGACTCCATGTTTACATATTAGGTTTGATATTCCATATTGTTGCATATTAAGTAAATGTTGTAACTAGGACAACAATATTTAGAATTCTATTACTGCTAAGTACTCTTGATACAAAATGTTTAGTAACACTTGAGTATTGTTGGTACGATGATCATTATGTAAATTCTCATTGTTTATTACTAATGGTGCACTTATTTACAAGATGAAATTGATCTCTTCTAGGAGATTCTCTTGGTTGTTGTTGGATAGGAATTTTGGATTCAGTTTTCATAAAAATCCTAAGTGTGGAGGATATGCACAACAACAGAAGAAAGAAGACAAGGTAGGAGAAAAGTGTGTAGTAAAGGCACATGCAGGCTTGGGAGTGTGCAGTAATAAAATACTTAGTAGATAAGAAATAAGAAAATAAAGAAGAGAATAAAGAAGTGGAACAAAACATGAGAATAAAGAAAGAGAAGAAAGCAGGTGAAAAGGAAGGACAACACCTCGCCATGATAAAATAAGAAAGACACACAAAAGCAGGAAGAACAACAGTCGGGAGTGAAAAAGAAACATGCATATGTAAAAGTAGGAAAAGTAAGCCTGATCAATGAGACAACATGATTTGTCATGAGTTGTAATAGGGATTTTGGGATAAGCAAAGTAGGCTTTGGAGCCCTAGAATTAATGTATAAATATGTAATGGGTTGGGTAGAATAGGGGTTTGTTCCATTGGGTTGAATTTCTCTGTTATGTGTTCATATACTGTTGTGAGGAGGGTGAGAGGTGTAGTGAGAGGCTTACACTACATAGCAGTTAGGAAATATGAAGAGAGAGGTATCTCGATATCTCTATTGTAAGCACAATGTGTAGCCTTCGACGATGATAGAAAGAATAATAAAGAATCCATTTGTTGTGGACGTAGCCCAAATTTGGGTGAACCACGTTAACTACTGTGTTTGCATGTATTTTACGTAATTGATCATGAATCTTATCTTTATGTATGTTAGACTATAATTGTCTACTATATGATCACTACACAATAGTTTTGAATGTTACAGTAAATGTTTTATGTTGCAATTTGAAATATAATGGTAATATATAACTAAATTCACTAAGTAATCAAGGAAGAAAAAATATAGGATAATGTGCACCGAACAATTAAGTAAGAATTACTAAGATTATCACCTCCCATTCCCGCACTACTACAAAAACTTGGTTCCTGCATTCCTAATAGATTCCCTGAGTGAGACTTCACTTGCATGCAGGTGATGTCGAAAGGGACAGTGTCTAAAAGGTTGTTTTGGTTAAGATAACACAAACCTAGGGTATTATAATCATGCACCAACAAATGGTTATGTTTCCTAGACTTGAAATATGTGATTGAGGGAATGTTTTGGAGGCCAAATAAGAAAGAGATCTCAGAATGGATAGAAGGGAAGGAGTGAGAATTTTCTCAAAAAGAGAATATAAATCTTCAAATGAGCGATCAGAAATGGATGCAAAGGTATATATACACAGAGCTTCATGAGATTTTCTTTGGTAATTTTCTGATTATCCTAATTGAGTGGTTGGAAATATTAGTGGAGAATACTAGAAGGTATCGAATTGCAATGTCAAGAAACTGGACCCTTGAGTTGGTAAGGTAGTTGAATTATGTAAGTAATAGAACTTCTCACACAAATGATTTTTGGTTGGATAGTATATTGGGAGGTTATATTACAAAATTTGCAGTGGATTGTACCCAGTCATATAGTGTTGCAGAGATGGATTTATTCAAAGGACCACACATGGGGTTTATGAAATCATTGGGTATGTGGATAAAGATGTTGTTATGCAACAAGTTTGTGATGACAATGGATTGTAATTGGTAAGGGGCCTCACGCACATAGGGGAATCATGGGATGACAAAAGGATAGTCCGAAGGTAGAAAATAATGAGGGAAGAAATGAAGAAGGAATAGAGGGAATGAGGATGTAGATAATTGGAGAGGTTGTATAAGAAGAAGAAAACGAATTTGGAGTATTATGCAGTGGAAGGAGGTACAAGAGGCAGAAGAATGGGGCTGAGAAAGGAGATCCGCATAATGAGCCTAAGTGGACAGGACCTTCCACAATAGTCCAAATCATAGAGATACCACACATAAAAGGAGAGGAATAGGGGTTCCAGTCCATTCCTATAATAGAAGATTCGTTAATTCCTACTCATATTGAATCATATGTCAAATCCACGACCTCATGTGCATCACCACAATATGAGGTAACAATTGAAGATTTATCAAAAGAACTTGTAGTTAGAAGGGGGAATTAGAATAGTAATAGTCAGAGAAATAGAGGTAGCATGACGAGTCAGAGTCAACCATCATCACCAAAGGGAGTTGCTACACAAAAAAACATGGCAGGGATAGACAACACCTTGAGACTTCCTGAGTTCTAGGGAGTTGGGTTAGAGGACCATGAACAACATCTGTTCATATGTGAGACAATTTGGGCCACAAAGAATGGATAGGATGAGGTCGTAAATATTGTATAGTTGGAAACAACCTTTAGAGGTCATGCACTACTCTGGTACATGAAACTGCAGAGTACCACACATTTAGGACAGGTGAATACTCTAGCATAAATTAGATAGGCATTGTTGAAAGAGTTCAAGAAACCAAAATCTGAATCGTAGTACATTACCGAGATGAAGGAAATCAAACAAGTACAAACTCAGTCAGTATGGGATTTTGATCAAAGATTCAAGGATGTGATGGAAAGGCTAATGTTTCAAATCCTCGATAAACAACATAGGGAATGGTTTATTGAGGGACTCTTACCACACATCCATGGTCCACTGATTAACATAAATTTGTGTCACAGTCTAAAGCATTGGATATCACAATGAAATTGGAATCATCCCCCATAGGATACAATGGAGGTATGGTGCAAGTACATACACAATTGGATTCCTTGACAATTCAATTGGTAAAAATCACAAAGGGAAATAAGAAACGAGAACAAGTCTAGTGTACCAAGTGTAGAACTGAAGGCCACCACAAGGATGAATGCCCAACATTTGCACAGTATTTGGTCACTGGAGCACTGGATCCATTACCAGGAGGGGGATATTATGAAATATGTAAGAAATGGGGACATCGTCTAACTGAGTGTCTATTACAACAAAACTATCAAAGTACGCCAAGGAACTTATTTTTCAACTTATACAAGTCAGTTGGACATGAAGAGAAGTATTGTCGCACATTCGATTTGATGAGAGAGCACACTTTATACATGTATAGGATTCAGGAGGAGAATGTTACAAAAAAAGGAGGTGGTCCATAGTATAATAATCAGGGAGGATTTAATCCAGGAAACAGAGGAAATTTTGGCAGAGGTTGAGGTAGAGTAAATTTTGGCAGAGGAGGTAGAGGACCAATAATATGTTGCAATTGTAATCAACCAGGAAACTTATCTCATGATTTCCCAAACCCCTGTAAAAATTGCACATACTATAGAGCATTGGACCATGTGACAAAATATTGTCCTCAACTAAAGTGGCAAGCAAGAGGAAATCAAAACCATAAACCAAATCAAAATGTATAGAAAATATCATCCAAAAAACACAATGAAGGATCTATAGTAACAGTTGTTACGCAAAGAGGGATTAGAACAGGGGCTGATGAAATGAATGGAGGAAAGCAAGTTGAGAAATGGGTAAGGAAATCTGTAGTACCTATTCCAACATTAAAACCTCAACAAGAAAATGAGATGTATCAAAGGGAAAGAAAAAAGATAATAGGACTGGATTAGGGAGCATCAACATCATCTAAGCCTCGTGTCTGTGATCATACTATGCTATAGAATCCACTTGGGAAGCTAAGTAATCTAAGGGAGTTCCTGAGAAGTTGAACAGAGTTAATGAAAGATGAAATTCCATTGAATGCATTATAATAAATCATGGATCATTGAGCGTAAGAAAGGGAAAGTCCTATCACACATAGGGTAGTGAATCAGGTACTGCATAGAAAGAGGGCCAACGAAGAATTCATATTAAGTGCACATATTAGGGGATATGATGTGGATAATGTTATCTTGGACTTGGGATCTGATGTGAATGTGTTACCAAAGAATACCTGGGAGATGATGGAGAAACCTAATTTAATATGGTCTCTTGTTCAGTTAAGGTTAGCGAACTAGCACAAGATAGTACCAATTGGTCGATTGATAGGAGTACCTATGAATATAGATGGAGTGCACATCGTAGACTTTGAATTCATTGAGATCATGGACGATATTCAACCATATCCAACATTGATGGGACTTGAATGGGAATTTGATAATTAGGCGATTAATAATTTTAAGAGGAGGGAAATGATATTTGAGGTAGTACATTTGAAGGTTATTGCACCCTTGGACCCGATAGAAGGAAATAGGTACATANAACCATATCCAACATTGATGGGACTTGAATGGGAATTTGATAATTAGGCGATTAATAATTTTAAGAGGAGGGAAATGATATTTGAGGTAGTACATTTGAAGGTTATTGCACCCTTGGACCCGATAGAAGGAAATAGGTACATAGAGCCAGTGAGAGGAAACAAAATTGACAACTTGTATAATATGACTACATGGATGGATGATTATGTAAATACCACTGCAAATGGTGCACTAAGTTGGAGAAGTATTAGTTCATGTGCATCGTATTTAGCGGAAGATTTGGAACATTGGAAACAACAAATGCATGAAGTATCAACTAGACTATGTGCATGCCTAACTCGATCATTGCGCTGGATTGGAATGGAGTTATGTGATCCACCCATGTATGATGGATTGACTGAAATAAGATAATTTTTAAAGGAATTTGAGTTGCATGTACCTGCACAACAAAGGTTATTGGCACTAGATGTTTTCTTGAAAGCTAATCCAGCCAAGTGGTGGGATGCACATAAAGGGGGGATGGAATATTGGTCCCAGTGTTGGAGATTAATGCACATGAGATTTGGTATCGACTTAGAGTATATTGCGTAAAAGTATACAGGGATCAATAAACCAGAAGATCATGTAGTGAAAAAATAGATGGACTTCAATACAGAAGGAAGAATGGATATAGAGGTTTATACATACCCTGGATAAAATTATGAATAACTCATATCCAGAGATGGAAATGCGCAGAGGAACAATAAGATGGGATGAGTTGGTTCAAAGGTTCAAGGTAAATTTTACCTTTGAACATGAATCTCCACTAATAGATGCATCATTACAGGTCATTCAAACCAATATCTTCTCATAAGAAGGGTTGATGTAGGTGGTACTAGTCTGCAGTGCACACATAGCTTCAATGAATATTCATGAATTGCTGGAGTGTTACAATGTTTCTAAAGAAGAATATGGAAGATCCTAAGAATGTGCAAGTACCCAAAACTGAGGGAGAGAGCACAGTAGAAGGGCCAGAACTTGAGTCGGTTTCATACACACAACAAATAAAGAAACAAAAAGTGAACATTGGGATGACAAAGAATCCAAAGTTTGCATAGATAGGAGATTATTGGAGTGATGAGACTATGGAGAAGATTGCATATTTATTGCGTGAATATCAAGAAATATTCCCAACTACATTCTCAAAAATGAAGGGGATAGCTGGGTAATTAGGTGTGACGAAGATCCCTTTGAAACCATGTGCTAAACCAATGTGACAAAAACCCTACATGTTAAATCTGAAGTACAAAGAGAAGGTGCAAGCGAAAATAGACAAGATGTTGGATGCATGGATCATTGAATCAATGCTGGAATTAGAGTGGATAAGTCCAATGGTGGTACATGATAAGAAAACAAGAGGAATCAGGATTTGTGTAGATCTGAGGAAGTTGAATGATTCATGTCTACATGATCCATTCCCAACACAGTTCACATATGAGGTACTGGAGAATGTAGGAGGGCAGGAGGCTTATTCTTTCACATATGGATTCTCAGGGTGCCATCAGATCAAAATTGTGCAAGAAGAAATGTATGAGACTACTTTTTCAATAGAGTGGGGAAATTATCAATACACAGTGATGCCATTTGGACTGAAGAATGCACCTCCAGGTTTTTCAAGAGTTGTGGTTGCAACTTTTAAGGAATTTATTCATAATTTCCTTGAAGTATACTTAGATTGTTGGACTGTGTTTACTTTTCTAAAGGATCACATAGAAGTAATTAGGTTAATGTTGGATAGGTGTCAACAATGTTAGATTTCCCTGAATTTGAAGAAGTGAATTTTTTGTGCACCTTTTGGAATTTTGTTGGGCCATGTGGTCTGCAAGCAGGCATTATTAGTAGATCCTGCAACATTGCAGTAATTATGGATTTACAACCACCTACATCAGTTAGATAGTTGAGGGAAACTTTGGGTCACACATGATATTACATGAAGTTTATCAAAGGTTATGCACAAATTACGACACCTATGGAGAACTTGTTGAAGAAGGAAGAGAAGTTCCAATGGAACAAGGACTGTCAGAAGGGTTTAGATACCTTAAAACAAAAATTATTGACCATGCCAATTTGGATCTTTCCATATTGGAACAAGGATTTCCATGTTCATGTAGATGCATCATCCATAAATTTGGGCATAGTATTGTCTCAACTAGGAGAAGGAGACATAGATCACCCAATTTCTTTTGCAAGTAGGAAGCTATCCATAACAATGAATAATTACACCAGTACATAACGAGAAGGATTGGAAATGGTATATGCGCTACATAAGTTCATACATTATTGATTGGGGACTCATTGTAATATGTATACAAATTTTTCTGCACTAAAATACTTAGTGAACAAGCCAATGTTGGGGGGAGAATATGAAGGTGGTTACTGATGTTTTAAGAATACAATTTTTAGGTTTTTGTGAAACTAGGGAAGTTGAATGCAGGACTTGATCACTTATTGTGAATACTATCAGGAGAAGATGTAGGAAATCTAGATGACAGCTTGTCAGACACACATTTATTTGCAGTTAAGATGGTGGATGACTACTTTGAAGATATCATGTAGTTTCTAAGTACAGGAATGCCTCCATCAAACATGACAGTTTCATAGAAGAAACGATTAGTTGATGCAAGAGCATCTCAAGTGAGCCAGCGCGGAGATAAAAGACAACTGGAAAGGCACCCAACACAAATTTTGAAAATGTCTTGAAATATTAATGAAGTCGTCAAGTGGAGGCACACTTGTATAATGTAAAAGGACCTTGAGAGATCTGCTCTCGTCCTTAGTAGGTAGAAGGCATTTATAGTAGTTAATGCAAGTAGATAGAGTTTAATGCATAGATTAGACAGTTTAGAATGAAAGAGGGAAACGAGATATAGACACCCTCATTGTGTATTGTAACATAGAAGAATGGGATTATGTCAATTGAGAGCATAGAGCATAGAAGGGAAGAAGAAGAGAGTTGTGTAGAAGAATTCCATGTACAAAAGTTCTGGATTAATACAAAAAGGACTTTGATTTAGACTCATGGTGTCCAAATATTCTCTGTGTATGTATTGTTGAATGTTATGCTCATGAATGTTTTACTCTTTCTGTCATGCATTGTTGTTTATGCTATGTGTGTATGATTTCTTGTTAAATGTTTGAAATCTGAGAGAGAGAGTAAGGGAAATGAGTTTCAATTGTTTCTCTATATGAGAAAGGATTCCTGCAAGGAGTGCGTTGAAAAAGGGTTCAGAGGTTTGTCTCTGAAAGCTCAGGTAAGACAACTTTTGTTCTCATTCCCTCAGAAGTGTAGCTAGGCATAAGAGCCATGCAAGGAGTGTGCAGGCCGAGTAAACTTTAAGAGTTTGTGAACTTGAGGAATTTTCCGCAAGGAGTGCGTGCAGGAGTCTTCTTTAAGACCCAGAGTTGGAAAAAGCTCAGGAAGGATAAAGCCTTCGAAATTATCATGGAGAAGCACAGGAAGTTTGCACATTGGAGTATTGAGAAGGCGTCGCAAGTTTGTGTCGCAGGCAGTTAAGTACCGTGAAAAACACTTTGGTAAAAGGTTGCAGAAGTCCTTGAGAAGGAAGAGTAATGGAGGGTCGGAATTCTCCATGGAAAATTTGCGAAGTTCCACGAGCCGTAAGATCTCACGAAGGAGTAGGGGAGTTACGGAGAGTGTTTTCAAAGGTTCAAGCTCAGAAGAGCCAGAGTCGTAGATTCAAACCAACAAGAGTCATTGGATTTGGTCGTGGATTTTCATTTCAGGGTTTCGTGAGTGGAAGTCCCGAAATATTTGCATCAGGGATCGCGAAGTTCGAAATCCCAATGGAATGAGGAGCCGTTGAAAAGTCAACCTTGCGAGCACATCGGAGTTTCGGTAATTTGGGTCTCAGTATTTCGAGGTTCATGGAGCAAGAGTTGCATGACATCGCAACTCCTGAAATCGCGATAAGGAGAAAAGCGAATTAGAAAGAGAAAAGGTCAAGTGTTGACTGTTTTCGGGTTTCAGGAATTTGAGAGACAAGGCGCTTGACCACCGGATTCGTGAAATCGCGAAGTCCGATATCCTGAAGTATAAAGAGGGGAATTTCTCAAGGTTATTTGTGGGTGCATATTTCCCGAAAAGCAAATAGAAGAGCCAAGTGTTTAGATCTCTTTGGGCCAGTGGAAGAGGAAAGATCTTGTGTGCGTGGACTTCCGACCTACGAGTTGGGAGGGTTACGTCATTCTTTTTGTATCAGAGCTCAGAAAGGTTTCTTTGCTTTCTGTAGCAGGGAAAGGAAGATTCACCATGCCACCAAGAAGAAGGGACATACAAACACCCGATCTGCCATAGGAGAGGGAAATACCGAGAAGAAGGGGTAGGCAGATGCCTGATCCAACCATAGAAAGGGAAATGTGTGACCTACGTGCCAGACTTGAAGACATGGAGACAGCACAAAGGCACACAACCAGTGTTGGGGATGTTAGTGATTCCGAAAGTGAAAATTAAGCTGGACATGACGAAGAAGAAGTCATAGCAGAAGATGCAACAAATGAATGCTTGCTTAGAGATGTTGCAAGAATGAGTGCAAGGGCCAAGATGGACATTCCAGTTTATGAGGTAAATCTGGATGTAGAGGAGCTTCTATATTGGATTAGAGCCCTGGACACATACTTTGACTATGAAGATGTCGAAGAGGACAAGAAGGTCAAGCATGTTGTCACGAGATTAAAGGGACATGCAACATTGTGGTGGGATGAGCTACAAGCTGACAGACGCTGCTAAGGTAAGAATAAGATCAAGAGTTGGGACAGGATGATCGCAAAGATGAAGGCGAAATTCATCCTCAGAGATTATCAAATTACTCTGTTCAGAAGGATGTAGAACTTGAGACAGAAGCTGATGACAGTGAAGGAATACACTGAAGAGTTCTACAGGTTGAACATCAGGGCAGGTCATCGTGAAAGTAATGATGAAAAGGTTTCCAGGTATATGAATGGACTGACATATGAAATTCATGAGGAGATGAGCATGATGACCATCTAAACGATGGAATATGCTTATCAAATGGCTCTAAAAGCGGAAGAGAAGTTGAGCTGAAAGCAGGGTCAAAGAGGCCGAGGAAGAAGTCAAGCCAGAGGCAAGTCAGCTATCCAAGATAGAAATCAGAAGCCTAAAGAACAATGGAAGAAACCTCAACCTCAGATTGAGAAATGTGGAAGCTGGCAGTGAGGGAAATATGCTGGACAGGGAAGACAGTATACTGATCAGAAAGGAGAGTATGCTGATAACCACATGTTTCCTCGTACTAGAGGTAGAGGAAGAGAAAGAGGTGGAGTGATAAAATGCTTCACGTGTGGAAAGAATGGACACAATTCTTATGAGTGTCTAGACAAAAATAAAGAGGAAGGAGAGACTCACATTGCCGAAGCACAGAGGCAAAATGTTGAGGCAGAGAATGTTGAAGGCGGAAGATCGTTGATGATGCGAAAATCTCTTTTGACACCAATGATCGAGGTGGAGAGTTCAATTCAAAGAAACCAACTTTTTAGGACTTCTTGCAAGACCAAAGACAGGGTATGCAAGGTCATTTTGGACAGTGGTAGCACAGATAATCTCATTTCAATAGAGATGGTAGAAAAATTGGAGCTGGAGACGATTGATCATCCAAGCCCATACAAAGTTTCATGGTTACAAAAAGGACATCAGGTAACTGTCACTAAACAGTGTTTAGTTGAATTTAAGATAGGAGGATATAATGATAATATATTATGTGATGTTATTCCTATGGATGTTTGTCATCTATTGCTGGGTAGACCATGGCAATATGACAGGAATGTGATTCATGACGGGAGAATGAACACATACACCCTAGAGAAGAATGGGAGAACTCACATGTTAATTCCAATCAAAGATAAGGATGTGAAACCTGAAGTAAGTAACACTATACTTCTCATGAGTGGGAAGGAGTTTCTTACAAAGTTTAAGAAGAAGGAGGAACCGCAATTCATTGTGGTCAGGAAGCCAAAGATTGTTTTAACTAGCACAAGGGTGGATGATTTACCAGAAGAAGTTCAGGAACTACTGGAAGAGTTTGCTGACATAATAGTGGATGGACTACCTCATTCGTTGCCACCGATCAGAAGTGTGAGTCATCAAATTGATCTCATACCAAGAGCTAGTTTGCCAAACAAATCTGCGTACAGATTGACGCCGCAGGAGAATGAAGAGGTCAAAAGACAAGTCCAGGATTTGTTGGACAAAGGTTTGGTCAGGGAAAGCTTGAGTCCATGTGCTGTTCCGACAGTGTTCAGTCCAAAGAAAGATGGAGGCTGGAGGATGTGTACTGACTAAAGGGAGATCAACAAGATAACCATCAGGTACAGATTTCCATTGCCAAGGATGGATGATCTGATGGATTGCTTGAGTGGAGCAAAATATTTTTCGAAGATTGATTTGAAAAGCGATTATCACCAGATTCACATGAGGGAAGGTGATGAATGGAAGATAGCATTCAAAACCAATGAAGGGTTGTATGAATGGCGTGTTATGTCATTTGGCTTAACGAACATGTCGAGTACTTTCATGAGGTTGATGAATGAAGTCCTAAGGGATTTCATTGGAAAATTTGTTATCGTATATCTTGATGATATATTGATTTTCAGCAAAACGGAAGTTGAACATCTGAAACATTTGGCTACAGTAATGAAGAGGCTACAGTAGGAGAAGCTGCTGATAAACATGAAGAAATCCTCATTCATGAAGAAAGAGCTCATTTATTTGGGTTTTTTTATTTCCGCAGATAAGTTGAGGATGGATCCAGATAAGGTGGAGGTAATCAAGAATTGGCCATCACCGAAGAATATCTTTGAGGTGAGAAGTTTTCACGGATTGGCTAGTTTCTACCGAAAGTTCATCAGGAATTTCAGTGGGATTAGTGCACCGATGATGGACACAGTGAAGAAGAGACACAAATATTTTCACTGGACATAAGAGGCTAAGAAGAGTTTTAATTTGTTGAAAAGGAAGATCACGAAACAACCAATTCTAGTGTTGCCTGATTTCCAAAAGACATTTCAAGTGAAATGCGATGCAAGTGGATTTGAAATAGGGGCAGTCTTGAGTCAAGAAGACAGGTCAATAACATACTTTAGTGAAAAGATGAATGAAGCGAAAGTGAAATACTCCACTTATGACAAGGAATTTTATGCTATTATACAGACATTGAAGAAATGGAGACATTACTTGATCCCGAAGCAGTTTGTCTTATACAGTGAAAATCATGCACTGAAGTTTGTGACTCAATAGGAAAAGTTGAATCAAAGACATGTTAAGCGGGTTGAATATATGAAAATTTTCACTTTTGTGATTAAACATATTTCTGGTACTGCTTACAAAGTTGTTGATGCTTTGAGCAGGAAGTGTTTGCTATTGTAGTAGTTCAGGGTCAAAACATTGGGTTTTGGTGATCTCAGGGAGATGTATCAAGCTGATCCAAATCTTAAAGAGGTGTATGAAGCATCTGAGAATCCAGTTCTCAGAGATAGAAGCCAATGGACAGAATACATGATCCAGGAAGGATTACTATTTAAGGGTAATCAACTTTGCATTCCAAAATGCTCCATGAGGGAGAATTTGTTGAAGGAGAAACACAGTGGAGGACTGGCCGGACACTTCGGTCACGACAAGACATTCACAAAGTTGAATGAGTCATATTTTTTACCAGGAATGCGAGCAGATGTCAAAAGATTCATGGACAGATGCAAAATTTTCCAGCATTCGAAAGGCAAGAGGCAGAATGTAGGATTTTATCAACCATTTCCCATACCTGAGAAGCTATGTAATGCAGTCAGCATGGACTTCATATTGGGGTTGCCAAGAACACAAATAGGTTTTGACTCAATCTTTTTGGTGGTTCATAGATTCTCCAAAATGGCACACTTCATTCCATGTCAGAAAACCAGTGACGCAACTCACATTGCGAATCTGTTTTTCAAAGAAGTTGTTTGACTTCATGGCTTGCCAAGAAGCATAGTTTCGGATCGAGACACTAAGTTCATAGGACACTTCTGGAGAACCTTATGGAAGAATCTAGGGACTAACTTGTCGTTTAGTTTAGCTTATCATCCTCAGATAGATGGACAGACAGAAGCAATGAACAGGAGTCTGGGAGACTTGCTAAGAAGCTTGGTGACAGAACACCACAGTGATGCAGGAGCATCCGCACCTCGTCGTGCGAGCCTGCACGGGAAGATGGAAAAGACTTCAAAGGGAGACGTCAGGGTCACGGTCGTGACTATTTTGAGGAGCGCCGCTGATTGAATAAAATAATCCATATTTAGGCGTACTTATGTATCAATTGGGACCTGGAGCAGATAAGCTCTCGTCCTTGTACAACAGGAACACTTATTAGATTTTAATGCAGAAAGACTAGATTGGATGTAGGTAGATAGGGTCATTAAGTGTAGATTAGACAATTTAGCTTTTGTGAGGGAAAACAGAATATAGGCACCCTCCTTTTCTGTATTATTAGAGGTCTGAGATCAGTGTTAGAAGAAGGGAAGAAGAAGAAATAACAAGCGGAGAACTTGTGAAGAGTCCCCATGTACAGTTCGTGAATTAATAGGAAGATTGATTCAGGTCATGGCTGTGATTATTCTCTGTGTCTTGTTAATATTATGCTGTTGCATG
>ML804165.1:182722-200937 GCA_009831015.1 Picea engelmannii | reverse complement strand
GAAGGGTAAGGAACTAGGTGCATGAATAATAGGGTTCAGTTGTTTCTCAAGCCAGTCAAGAGTTCTGCGGGGTGCAGTCGGGTTGAGTCCGGGATGGTGCAGTCGCAGGGTAGCTTGAAGAGAGAGTGATTAGTTACGGTGACCATAGCAGGAAGGAATATTACAGGGGAATAAGATCTCAGAGAACTCCTTAGAGTGCGAGCGAAATCGAGGCGGAGCACTCTGGAAAGAAAAAGGGAGAGACTGGCCCATTGAACCGGAAGTCGTGAGGACGGATTGTTTAAGTCCGACAAACTTTCTTTCTTTATCAGGGACTCATAGGTCATTGACGGAGCACACGACTTCGGGCCTCGCGACCTCGGGACACTAGGTCTCAGGAGGGGGAAGACTAACGGCTGAGGCGCGGAGCCACGTGAAGGCGAGATCGCGGGATCGATATTTTGGGATTTCGGAGTCCGGGTGTGGGAGGACAAATTCTCCGAAAGGCGAGAAGCGAAGGAAGAGTCAACGTTGACTTTCCTCGGTCTCGGGAATCCGGGAAAGAGACATTCGACGTCGGGACTCGCGAGAGGCGAGACTCCGATTCTCTTCCCCAGGCAAGTTACAAAGGGGAAGCGTGTGTGAGAGAGACTGTGGGTTGCGAACCCCCGATAAGGGAGGGAAGAGTGTCAACTCTTCGGACCGCGGATTTGTGAAGGTCCTGGCAGGGCGACCGTGCTCGCTGAGGAGCAGGGTGCCATCACACAGCCAGTGGGACAACATATTACCACAGGTGGAGTTTTCTTATAACAACTCAATCAACAGAAGCACGGGACAAAGTCCATTTCAGATTGTCTATGGCATGCAGCCGAGAGGAATTTCTGAGTTGAGAAATTTAGAACAGATTGCGACTAAAAGCACTAGTGCAGAAGATTTCGCAGAGGCGATGAAGGAACTTCACAGCCAGGTGAAGGAATGATTGTAAAGTTCGAGTCAGGAATATAAGCGGAGAGCAGATCAACACAGACGACATCTTCAATTTGAAGTTGGTGATTTGATCCATCAGACCATGCAAGGTCTTGAAGAAATTTGGGGCGAATGCTTACGAGATTGAATTACCGGATGGGATTGGAATTTCTCCAATATTCAATATCTCATATTTGTACCCATATAAAGCTGAGGAAGTAGAATAAGGAAATGAACAACCAAAGGTTCAGTGGAAAAAACAGATGCCATTTGCAGAAAACCCGCAGATGGAGCGCATACTGGACAAAAGGGTTAGCAAGAAGACCAGGCGAAAATAATAATTTGAGTATTTGGTCAAATGGAAGGACCATCTAGTTGAATATACCAGCTGGGAGAATGAAATAGAGATCCATAAGCAAGGACAGACCATGCGTGAGCTCATGGACATGAGCCCATGAAAATTTTCAAGCAAGGGAGTATGATGCAAGAGCATCTCAAGTGAGCCAACGCGGAGATAAAAGACAGTTGGAAAGGCACCCAACACAAATTTTGAAAATGTCTTGAAATATTAATGAAGTCGTCAAGTGGAGGCACACTTGTATAATGTAAAAGGACCTTGAGCGATCCGCTCTCGTCCTTAGTAGGCAGAAGACATTTATAGTAGTTAATGCAAGTAGATAGAGTTTAATGCACAGATTAGACAATTTAGAATGAAAGAGGGAAATGAGATATAGACACCCTCATTGTGTATTGTAACATAGAAGAATGGGATTATGTTAATTGAGAGCATAGAGCATAGAAGGGAAGAAGAAGAGAGTTGTGTAGAAGAATTCCATGTACAAAAGTTATGGATTAATACAAAAAGGACTTTGATTCAGACTCATGGTGTCCAAATATTCTCTGTGTATGTATTGTTGAATGTTATGCTCATGAATGTTTTACTCTTTCTGTCATGCATTGTTGTTTATTCTATGTGTGTATGATTTCTTATTAAATGTTTGAAATCTGAGAGAGAGAGAGAGTAAGGGAAATGAGTTTCAATTGTTCCTCTATATGAGCAAGGGTTCCTGCAAGGAGTGCAGTTGAATTGTCTGCAAGGAGTGCGTTGACAAAGGGTTCAGAGGTTTGTCTCTGAAAGCTCAGGTAAGACAGCTTTTGTTCTCATTCCCTCAGAAATGTAGCTAGGCATAGGAGTCGTGCAAGGAGTGTGCAGGCCGAGTAAACTTTAAGAGTTTGCGAACTTGAGGAATTTTCCACAAGGAGTGCATGCAGGAGTCTTCTTTAAGACCCGGAGTTGGAAAAAGCTCAGGAAGGATAAAGCCTTAGAAATTATCGTGGAGAAGTACAAGAAGTTTTCACATTGGAGTATTGAGAAGGCGTCGCAAGTTTGTGTCGCAGGCGGTTAAGTACCGTGAAAAACACTTTGGTAGAAGGTTGTAGAAGTCCTTGAGAAGGAAGAGTAATGGAGGGTTGGAATTCTTCGTGGAAAATTCATGAATTTCCACGAGCTGTCAGATCTCACGAAGGAGCAGGGGAGTTACGAAGAGTGTTTTCAAAGGTTCAAGCTCAGGAGAGGCAGAGCCATAGATTCAAACCAACAGGAGTCATTGGATTTGGTCGTGGATTTTCATTTCAGGGTTTTGTGAGTGGAAGTCCCAAAATATTTGCATCAAGGATTGCGAAGTTCGAAATCCCGATGGAATGAGGAGTCGTTGAAAAGTCAACCTTGCGAGCGCATCGAAGTTTCGGTAATTTGGGTCTCGGGATTTTGGGGTTCATGGACCAAGAGTTGCATGACATCACAACTCCCGAAATCGCGATAAGGAGAAAAGAGAATTAGAAAGAGAAAAGGTCAAGTGTTGACTATTTTCGGGTTTCGGGGATTTGAGAGATAGAGCGCTTGAACACCGGATTCGTGAAATCACGAAGTCTGATCTCCCGAAGTATAAAGGGGGGAATTTCTCAAGGTTATTTGTGGGTGTTGATTTCCTGAAGGGAAATAGAAGAGCCAAGTGTTGAGAGCTCTTCGGGACAGTGGAAGAGGAAAGATCCTGTGTGCGTGGACTTCCGACCTGCGGGTTGGGAGGGCTACGTCATTCTTTTGGTATCAGATCTCAGAAAGGTTTATTTTCTTTCTATAGAAAAGAAAGGAACATTCACCATGCCAGTGAGAAGAAGGGACAGGCAAACACCCGATCCGCCAGAGGAGAGGGAAATACCGAGAAGAAGGGGTAGGCAGATGCCTAATCCAGCCATAGAAAGGGAAATGCGTGACCTACGCGCCATACTTGAAGACATGGAGACAACACAGAGGTGCACAACCGGTGCTGGGGATGTTAGCGATTCCGAAAGAAAAAATGAAGCTGGACATGACGAAGAAGAAGTCACGGCAGAAGATGCAGCAAATGAACGCTTGCTTAGAGCTGTTGCAAGAATGAGTGCAAGGGCCAAGATGGACATTCCAGTTTATGAGGTAAATCTGGATGTAGATGAGCTTCTATATTGGATTAGAGCCCTGGCCACATACTTTGACTATGAATATGTCGAAGAGGACAAGAAGGTCAAGCATGTTGTCACGAGATTAAAGGGACATGCAACTTTGTGGTGGGATGAGCTACAAGCTGACAGACGCTGCCAAGGTAAGTAGAAGATCAAGAGTTGGGACAGGATGATCACAAATATGAAGGCAAAATTCATCCCCAGAGATTATCAAATTACTCTGTTCAGAAGAATGCATAACTTGAGACAGAAGTTGATGACAGTGAAGGAATACACTGAAGAGTTCTATAGGTTGAACATCAGGGCAGGTCATCATGAAAGTAATGATGAAAAGGTTGCTAGGTATATGAATGACCTGAGATACGAAATTCAGGACGAGATGAGCATGATGACCATCTGAATGGTGGAAGATTCTTATGAAATCGCTCTAAAAGCGGAAGAGAAGCTGAGCCGAAAGCAGGGTCGAAGAGGCTGAGGCAGAAGTCAAGCCAGGGGAAAGTCAGTTGTCTAAGATAGAAATCAGAAGCCTAAAGAAGAATGGAAGAAACCTCAACCTCATATTGAGAAAGGTGGAATCTCACAGCGAGGGAAATATGCTGGACAGGGAAGACAGTATGTTGATCAGAAAGGAGAGTATGGTGATAACCACATGTTTCCTTGTACTAGAGGTACAGGACGAGGAAGAGGTGGAGTGATAAAATGCTTCACGTGTGGAAATAATGGACACAAGTCTTATGGGTGTCCAGAAAAAAAGAAAGAGGAAGGAGAGACTCAGATTGCCGAAGCACAGAGGCGAAATGTTGAGGCAGAGGATGTTGAAGGCGAAAGATCGCTGATGATGCAAAAAGCTCTTTTGACAACAAAGAAGGAGGTGGAGAGTTCAGTTCAAAGAAACCGACTTTTTCGGATTGCTTGCAAGACCAAAGACAGGGTATGCAAGGTCATTGTAGATAGTGGTAGCACGGATAATCTCATTTCAACATAGATGGTAGAAAAACTGGAGCTGGAGACGATTGATCATCCAAGCCCATACAGAGTTTCATGGTTACAAAAAGGACATCAGGTAACTGTCACTAAACAGTGTTTAGTTGAATTTAAGATATGAGGATATAATGATAAGATATTATGTGATGTTATTCCTATGAATGTTTTTCATCTATTGCTAGGTAGACCATGGCAGTATGACAGGAATGTGATTCATGACGGGAGAATGAACACATACACCCTAGAGAAGAATGGGAGAACTCACATGTTGCTTCCAATCAAAGATAAGGATGTGAAACCTGAAGTAAGTAACACTGTACTTCTCATGAGTGAGAAGGAATTTCTTACAGAGGTTAAGAAGAAGGAGGAACCGCAATTCATTGTGGTCAGGAAGCCAAAGATTGTTTTAACTAGCACACGGGTGGATGATTTACCAGAAGAAGTTCAGGAACTACTGGAAGAGTTCGCTGACATAGTAGTGGACGAACTACCTCGTTCGTTTCCACCGATCAGAAGTGGGAGTCATCACATTGATCTCATACCGAGAGCTACTTTTCCAAACAAAGCCGCGTACAGATTGATGCCGCAGGAGAATGAAGCGGTCAAAAGACAAGTCCAGGATTTGTTGGACAAAGGTTTGGTCAGGGAAAGATTGAGTCCATGTGTTGTTCTGACAGTGCTCAGTCCAAAGAAATATGGAGGCTGGAGGATGTGTACTGACTCAAGGGTGATAAACAAGATAACCATCAGGTACAGATTTCCATTGCCAAGGATGGATGATCTAATGGATTGCTTGAGTGGAGCAAAATATTTTTCGAAGATTGATTTGAAAAGCGGTTATCACCAGATTCGCATGAGGGAAGGTGATGAATGGAAGAAACCAATGAAGGGTTGTATGAATGGCTTGTTATGCCGTTTGGATTAACTAACTTGTCGAGTACTTTCATGAGGTTTATGAATGAAGTCCTCAGGGATTTCATCGGAAAATTTGTTATCATATATCTTGATGATATATTGATTTTCAGCAAAACAAAAGCTGAACATATGAAACATTTGGCTACAGTAATGAAGAGGCTGCAGCAGGAGAAGCTGTTGATAAACATGAAGAAATCCTCATTCATGAATACAGAGCTCATTTATTTGGGTTTTTTTATTTCCGCAGATAAGTTGAGGGTGGATCCAAATAAGGTGGAGGTAATCAAGAATTGGCCATCACTCAAGAATATCTTTGAGGTGATAAGTTTTCACGGATTGGCTACTTTCTACCAAAAGTTCATCGGGAATTTTAGTCGGATTAGTGCACCAATGATGGACACAATGAAGAAGAGACAAAAATCTTTTCACTGGACATAAGAGGCTAAGAAGAGTTTTAATTTGTTGAAAAGGAAGATCACAGAACAACCAATTCTGGTGTTGCCTGATTTCCAAAAGACATTTCAAGTGAAATGTGATGCAAGTGGATTTGCAATAGGGGCAGTATTGAGTCAAGAAGACAGGCCGATAGCATACTTCAACAAAATGCTGAATGAAGCGAATGTGAAATACTCCACTTATGACAAGGAATTTTATGTTATTATATAGGCATTGAAGAAATGGAGACATTACTTGATCCTGAAGGAGTTTGTCTTATACAGTGACAATCATGCACTGCAGTTTGTGACTCAACAGGAAAAGTTGAATCAAAGACATGTTAAGTGGGTTGAATATATGCAAAATTGCACTTTTGTGATTAAACATATTTCTGGTACTGCTAACAAAGTTGTTGATGCTTTGAGCAGGAAGTGTTTGCTATTGCAAGAGTTCAGGGTCAAAACATTGGGTTTTGGTGATCTCAGGGAGACGTATCAAGCTGATCCAGATTTTAAAGAGGTGTATGAAGCAGCTGAGAATCCAATTCTCAGAGATAGAAGCCAATGGACAGAATACATGATCCAGGAAGGATTGTTGTTTAAGGGTAATCAACTTTGTATTCCAAAATGCTCCATGAGGGAGAATTTGCTGAAGGAGAAACACAGTGGAGGACTGGCCGGACACTTCGGTCACGACAAGACATTTGCAAAGTTGAATGATTCATATTTTTGGCCAGGAATGCAAGAAAACATCAAAATATTCATGGACAGATGCAGAATTTGCCAGCATTCGAAAGGCAAGAGGCAGAATGCAGGATTTTATCAACCATTGCCCATACTTGAGAAGCCATGGGATACAGTCAGCATGGAATTCATATTGGGGTTGCCAAGAACACAAAAATGGTTTGACTCAATCTTTGTGGTGGTGGAAAGATTCTCAAAAATGGCATACTTCATTCCATGTCAGAAAACCAGTGACGCAACACACATTGCGAATCTGTTTTTCAAAGAAGTCGTTCGACTTCATGGCTTGCCAAGAAGCATAGTTTTGGATCGAGACACTAAGTTCATAGGAAAATTCTGGAGAACCTTATAGAAGAAGCTAGGGACTAACTTGTCGTTTAGTTCATCTTATCATCCTCAGACGGATGGACAGACAGAAGCAGTTAACATGAGTCTAGGAGACTTACTAAGAAGCTTGGTGACATAACACCATAGCCAGTGGGACAACACATTACCACATGCAGAGTTTTCTTATAATGACTCAGTCAATAGAAGCACGGCACAGAGTCTGTTTCAGATTGTCTATGGCATGCAACCGAGAGGAATTTATGAGTTGAGAAATTTAGAACAGATTGCGACTAGAAGCGCTAGTGCAGAAGATTTCGCAGAGGCGATGAAGGAACTTCACAGCCAGGTGAAGGAACGATTGCAAAGTTCGAGTCAAGAATATAAGTGGAGAGCAGATCAGCATAGACGAAAGATTCAATTTGAAGTTGGTGATTTGATCCTCGCACATTTGAGAAAGGAAAGGTTCCCTAGAGGATCAGAATTACTCCGATATTCAATATCTCATATTTGGGGCAAATGCTTACGAGATTGAATTACTCGATGGGATCAGAATTTCTCCGATATTCAATATCTCAGATTTGTACCCATATAAAGCTAAGGAAGCAGAAGAAGGAAATGAACAACCAGAGTTTCAGTGGCAAAAACAGATGCCAGTTGCAGAAAAGCCACAGATGGAGCACATACTGGACAAAAGGGTTAGCAAGAAGACCAGGCGAAAACAATACTTTGAGTATTTGGTCAAATGGAAGGACCATCCAGTTGAATATACCAGCTGGGAGAACAAAGAAGAGATCCATAAGCATGGACAGACCATGTGCGATCTCATGGACAGGAGCCCATGAAAATTTTCAGGCAAGGGAGTATGATGCAGGAGCATCTCAAGCGAGCCAACGTGGAGATAAAAGATAGCTGGAAAGGCACCCAACACAAATTTTGAAAATGTCTTGAAATATTAATGAAGTCGTCAAGTGGAGGCACACTTGTATAATGTAAAAGGACCTTGAGCGACCCACTCTCATCCTTAGTAGGTATAAGGCATTTATAGTAGTTAATGCAAGTAGATAGAGTTTAATGCATAGATTAGACAGTTTAGAATGAAAGAGGGAAACGGGATATAGACACCTTCATTGTGTATTGTAACATAGAAGAATGAGATTATGTCAATTGAGAGCATAGAGCATAGAAGGGAAGAAGCAGAGAGTTTTGTAGAAGAATTCCATGTACAGAAGTTCTGGATTAATACAAAAAGGACTTTGATTCAGACTCACAGTGTCCAAATATTCTTTGTGTATGTATTGTTGAATGTTATGCTCATGAATTTTTTACTCTTTCTGTCATGCATTGTTGTTTATGCTATGTGTGTGTGATTTATTGTTAAATGTTTGAAATCTGAGAGAGAGAGTAAGGGAAATGAGTTTCAATTATTCCTCTATCTGAGAAAGGGTTCCTGGAAGGAGTGCAGTTGAATTATCCACAAGGAGTGCATTGACAAAGGGTTTAGAGGTTTGTCTCTGAAAGCTCAGGTAAGACAACTTTTGTTCTCATTCCCTCAAAAGTGAAGCTAGGCACAAGAGCCGTGCAAGGATTGCGCAGGCCGAGTAAAATTTCAGAGTTTGCGAACTTGAGGAATTTGCCACAAGGAGTGCGTGCAGGAGTCTTCTTTAAGACCCGGAGTTGGAAAAATCTCAGGAAGGATAAATCCTTCGAAATTATCATGGAGAAGCACAGGAAGTTTGTACATTGGAGTATTGAGAAGGCGTCACAAGTTTGTGTCGTAGGCGGTTAAGTACCATGAAAAACACTTTCGTAAAAGGTTGCAGAAGTCCTTGAGAAGGAAGAGTAACGGAGCGTCGGAATTCTCTATGGAAAATTTGCGAAGTTCCATGAGCTGTCAGATCTCACGAAGGAGCAGGGGAGTTACGGAGAGTGTTTTCAAAGGTTCAAGCTCAGGAGAGGCAGAGCCGTAGATTCAAACCAATAGGATTCGTTGGATTTTTTCGTGGATTTTCATTTCGAGGTTTCGTGAGTCGAAGTCCCGAAATATTTTCATTAGGGATCGCGAAGTCCGAAATCCCAATGGAATGAGGAGCCATTGAAAAGTCAACCTTGCGAGCGCATCGAAGTTTCGATAATTCAGGTCTCGGGATTTCGTGGTTCGTGGAGCAAGAGTTGCATGACATCGCAACTCCCAAAATCACGATAAGGAGAAAAGTGAATTAGAAAGAGAAAAGGTCAAGTGTTGACTGTTTTCGGGTTTCGGGGATTTGAGAGACAGGGCGCTTGACCACCGGATTCACAAAATCGTGAAGTCCGATCTCCCAAAGTATAAAGGGGGGAATTTCTCAAGGTTATTTGTGGGTGCAGATTTCCCGAAAGGGAAATAGAAGAGCCAAGTGTTGAGAGCTCTTCGGGCCAGTGGAAGAGGAAAGATCCTGTGTGCGTGGACTTCCGACCTGCGGGTTGGGAGGGCTGTGTCATTAGTGGTTAAATAAACATATTATCATTTGATTGCAGGGGAATTATACGATATAGGTGTAGATGGAATATTGAAATGAAGTGTGCTGGAGCATGAAAGGCCTATGATACTCATAGAAGCATACAAAGGGATTGTAGGAAGACACTACACAAGCAAAGCGACTATGAAAAATATTTTGTGCATAGGGCTATGGTGGTCCACACTTCATAAATATGCTAGAGTACTATCAAGCATGCAATGTATCTCAAACGGTGGGAAATCCATCCAAAATGGATGAAATTCCTTTATACCAACATGTTTCATTGCAAGAATTTGATAAATGAGAAATATACTTTGTGGGGCCAATGAACCCATCATCAAGAAGATCATGAGCTAGGTACATAATCACTATGATGGAATATTTGACTAGGTGGGAAGAAGCAACACCATTCATAGAATGCACTGCGGAAAATGCCATGCCATTTCTATTTGAGAATGTAGTCACATGATTTGGATGCCTACGCATTCTACTTAGTCATTAAGGAACACACTTTCTAAATAAGACAATTGCATCCTTGACTGAGGAATTTCAAATTCATCACCAAAAGAGTACATTGTATCACCCTAAGGATAATGGGACGGTATAAGATTTTAATAAAATCTTGGAGAATTGCTTGACAAAGATATTCAACATAGGGAGAGATGATTGGGACTTAAGAGTTCCTGCAATATTATGGGCATACATGACTACAAGCAAAAATTTGATAGGACATACACCTTTTAGGTTGGTCTATGGACAACAAGTAGTAATGTTGATGGAGTTTATTCTACCTATCTTGCATGTTGTAGAAATTATTGATCTTTCAGACTCTGGCACAGTGGAGGAGAGATTGTCACAATTAGTACAACTTGAGGAAGATCAGTTTGTTGTAGGCTTCCACCAACAAGTTCAAAACGAGAGGTGTTGGGTTGGTGTTTTGACTATTTTTTTCTAATGTCCAAATCCTTTTTGCATATGACATTATATATTTCATGCTCTTAGTTAGCCATTTTAAAGGTATTATCAAGCTTTATACATCAATTCGCCATGGGATCGCACAAGGTATGTATAATCATCATTTTTTCAATGGTTTTATGATTAATTCATCTCAGTCAATTGATTATGAATATCTAACATTCTAGTTTTCTTTCAATTGGTCGTAATCGTGATCCGATCCTCCATCCAGTGCTTCGTCCGACACTTCGTTCAACACTCGATCTGGCACTCGAAGCGCATAGGAGATGGTGGTTATCACATTGACGACCTTTGATGGATGAATCAGGGATATGGGTTTTATTCCCCCTCATTCCCTCCAGCTATGAAGGTCGACGCATCTTGGATTGGGTAGTTGCAACAACCACTAAATGGAGCACACAAGACTATTAAGGAAGATGCTTCTGTTGAAATGAATTTAATGAACTTATTGTTTTTAGAGAGAGTTGACCCTTCCAGTGGTCAACCTCTCAACATATGTAATAATCTATAAATACCATTTTCTATGACATGAACAAGACACAAATGTTGTTATTTACATAGACATTATCTCCATTTTTTTGTACACTTTGTTTTTATGATTAATGCCAATATCGCGTTAGCTTTGTGACTGTTTCTTGTTGAAGTGCTGCCACGACCTTCTGGGGGGCTCACCAGTGGTCTGGGTGATTGTTTATACCAGTATATATTTTTATTTTCATAGTTGTCTTTCATACTTCTTAGATTTCGAAATTGTTTATTCACTGTGTATATTTCTTAATTTTAAATTCCTTTTTGTGTGTATCTTTTAATTTCAGATCGTTTGTCTAATTCACCTCCCTGTACATCTTCTCTTATTTGCATATTACTTTATGAATTGTGTGTATATCACAGAGGGACGTCCATGGTTGTTTGTTAATGATTAAACTCCTAACATTTTGTTTGCAGGTTGTAAAGTTGTCTAATTACATTGTCATGTATTTTTCTCCCTAGCTATAAATTACTTTGCAGAGTACTAATTTAGATAGTTCTTATTTATCAAGTTGTAATTCGAAATATTCTCTGTAGGTTTGTTTCATTTGCTATTTTTTCTTTTAGCATCAACATGATAGATAGAAATGGATTTTGAGTTATGATTTCCAATAGCATCTTAGTTGAGTTTGAGTATGATTTTTAATGATATCTTAGTTAACTTTAGGTTATGACTTTTAATAAAATCCCAGCTATGAATTTGAGTTATGATTTCTAATTAGCATCAAGAAAGCGTTTGTAGGTTTGCACGAATTATTTTCATTGTCATCTTAGTTATGAATTTGAGTTAGGATTTTTAATTAAATGTTAATTATGAGTTTATAAGCTTTTCTTGAGTTAGTGATTTTGAACATTCCAACAGTTGTGTGATAGAGTGAATGATTGATGTTGAATCTTTTCTGCACAATGTATAAATATCATATGGATCCCAAGAATATTTAGTATTACTTTTATGATGGAAAAACTTTCTATAGACTGCCTTATCCATACTTTACATTTCTATGTAGAAGTTAGCATTGAGCTAATTCCACTTGAATTATCATTGATAGTTAGATTCCATCGTGATGTAATTCCCCACCAAAGACACAATCATCACATTTGAATATTGTCACAACACTCTTACTTTTATCCAAGTAGATTAACGTTTATTTTTTGCAAGATAGAAATAGTTGTGAGTTTTTACTTTAAGAATAGAGTTCACTTGTCAAGATAGTTCTGATAGATTAATTGCTTACTTGTTTACTTACTTGCTTAAAGATATATAGATCAAATAATTCTGAAATAGATTACTTGTTGTTTTCTTATTTAAAGAGAGATTGAATAGATGAAATAGCTTTGAAATAAACTACTTGTTATTTGCTTATTTAGAGATAGATTAAACAGTCCATAGTCATAGATTGTTTAAAGGCTACTTAGGTCAAATAGTTCATAGTTCTAGAATTGCTTGAAGCTCATTAATTGAAGGTTTCTTTACATATAATTTTTTGTTTAAATAGACTTTAAAAGTCATCTCTTTAAAAAATAGAATTGTAAAATGTTGATACCTAGGGCAAACTATCTCCTTACCTAGACAATCTTTCCATTAATTTTTCTTTCTTCCTTGGCTCATATTGTGCCACAACTCTAATTTTACTTACCCTAGGTTGAAAATTTAATTGAGGGAATTAGTACATATAGAATACCCATCATTTTTGGCGCCACTTCCGGGGAGTTGTCTTAAGGTAGAAAATAGTTAGGAAGTAGATCATTTTTTAACATTAGCATTAGTTTGTTGGCGGGGGATCTTTAAGACGAGAGGTAAGAACCTACACATCTGTTATAGTAGGTTCCCCCAAACCCAATGGAAGTTTTTATTTTTTACTGCTTTCATGAACAAACCTAGGGACCCAAAGGGTAGATACATCAAAACCAAACCAAAACTTCTGATTAAGGTTCCTTCTAACCTTTTTGGAGGAAGGAACACTCCACCCATAAAATCCGCATAACGATACCAAAAAATAGGAGTTAGATCAACTTAAAGAGATAAAGAAGTCTCTGAAGAGATAAAAACTGAGGACACTATAGAGCATAAAATTGAAACATCAATAGGGGTGGGATAGGAGGCAAGACTGCTTGGACCTTCATCAGAACCAATCAACACAACCTTTTCCTTTTCATTACCATCAAGGGAATCTAACTTTGTAGATATCATTGACCATGAATAGGTGAATTCTCTCTTTGGCGGTTCATCCAATATAATTGTATCCCAAGTTGAAACAAATACTTTGGCACCAATAGTTTCAACAGGCTCGAGTAAAGTCTCAAACATCCAAATAGTAGATAAATATTCCCATCGAAGGGATACCCTTCCTAGAAAAGAACCTTGGGACACTTTGTTATCTTCAAGGATAAAACCATTCATGTATTCTCTCTTTTGGAATCAAATCAGTATGGATTATCAAAAGGATCAAAACCATGTAATACACGATGAGGGAGAATAAGTTGGAAACCAAACAGAAACCACCTTCGGGTTTCCAATTTTGGATACCACACAAAATATCAACATGAAGAACATTCCACTCTTTGCACTTCCCACATTTTATGGTAAAATAAGTGAAGACTCATATACCTTCCTATTTGAGTTTTACATCTTGTGTAGAAGCTACAACTACTTGCAATATGCCCATAAATTAAAACTTTTTCCTGCCACTCTCAAGGATTTTTCACTAAGATGGTTCATGGGGTTAGGAGAGTCCAATATTAGGTCTTGGGAAGACATGAAATCCATATTTATTAAAAAAAACAAAGACTAATTCAAGTCCAAGGATTATCTTAATGATATTTTTAAAATTCAACAGTTAGAGGACGAGAGTCTCGAGGATTACATGGAACGGTTTTCTTATACCTCATAGAAATCGAAATACCATGATCTTCTAGATGTTGCAATCAGGAATCTTTTCCTAAAAGAAATTTTGGAAGAATATCTAGAGACACTTAACCTAATGACATCAGGTGACATATCCCATAAACCATTTACTGAAATCTGTGAAATGTGTAGAAATTACTCGAGGAGAAGAGACACAACTAGGAAGAGTGTTCAAGATACTTATAGTATAAACCTAAACACAGTTAGTTCATGTGGTATTACAAGGGTATATATAGGAAACCTATTGGATAAATTCAAAACCGATATCCTAAGTACAATAGGTTCCCATTTGGACACCCTAAATATTAAGAAGAAACAAGAGGAGGAGAATGCAAAAATGTGCATATTTTGTCCAAGGTGCAGGAGGAAGCATTCCTCAAGGGAGTTCCCATTAGACAACATTTCAGTTTGTGGATTCTTCATTGAAGACCACCCAATTGAAAAATTCCCATGATTGCCAAGTTTATTAGCCATTTACAGAAGTGGGGATGATGGGGAATCTTCTTATGCACCTAGGAAGTCATGAAATCCTAGGAGTCATCCTACATACCCAGGATATACCGCCTCAAGTTCGACCTTATTATCAACAAACACAACATTGGAACTCACTAAATTGGAAAAACTGGTCTCCACAGTATGCTTCACACCACCCTTGGCTACAAGGATGGAGAAGAGGGAATACCCAAGGAAACACTCAGGCTCCACCTGTTCCTATGCCCACTCATTCTTACCCACAGTTTTGACCAAACATCCAACAACTTTTTCCAGGTTTTTTCCCCCCACCTTTACCTCCTATTCCACAACAACCCCAACAATACCAGAATACAAGCTCCCCAAGACCGACATTATTACCAGCACAACCGGTGCCCAACCCGAATAAAAAACCAACTCAACCTCTTCACAATGTTAAGCTGCAAACCTTCCCAACATATATTATTTCTCATGTTCAATTACATGAGATTCAACTAAGGCCGAGAAAAGTTTTGGATAGATAGAGGCCTTCAATAGTCATCCAGGAAGAAGAAGAATATGAAACTCCTGAAAAACCCACCGATGACACTAAGTGGGAATATGTCATCATTCCTAAAGACCAGGAAAAAAATATTCCCCAAAGTGAATCTTCATAGATTACAAAAGCCCCTCCTTATCCAGAAAGATTAGGAATTGAGAAACGAATGATTCGACTGGAATTTGACATTTTAAATTAATTAAAGAATATCTATGTCAAAATTCCCTGTTACAAGCCATAAATGACATTCCAATTTATAGTAAGGTGGTCAAAGAATTGTGTATCAAGAAACTAGGTAGGAAACAAAAAGATCCTCCAACAGTACATTTGATAGGAGAACTCTCTAAATACATATCAGAGCAGCCTAGGGTCACAAAGTATGCAAACCCAGGAACCCCATAGTAACAACAACCATTAATAAGGTTCCCATCATAAATAATCTCATAGACCTAGGGGCAACCATTAATGTTATGACTGTTACTACCTTGGAGGAATTACAGTTAAAACCCCTCCTTATACCTACCCCAACTATTTTGGAATTAGCAGATAAGACCAAAGTTATACCTAAAGGAATCTTGGATGATATCATAGTTACATTAGCATCATGGGAATATCCAATAAAATTTCTTGTCATTAATTCAAAGGATCCTTCTAAAGGCCATCCTGTTATCTTGGGAAGACCTTGGTTGGCCACAACCAATTCTTTTGTTGGTTGTCGAGAAGGTGAAATGACCATCTCTAATGGACTTTCTATACAGAAGCTTACCATATACCCACCAACTCAACATATTATGGAGAACATATGGTGGCTTGAATGTCCATATGAGAATGAGAAATGGAAGAACTTGTGTTGCCAAGTGATCATTCCTGGGCACTTCAGGAGCAAACAATGAAAAATGTGCTAAATCAATTTATTTCTGCTATCACGTGTATTAAGTTTCCAGAATATTTTCCCCAATTTGAGTACATGTTTGGTGAAGAATTTCAGGAACAATTGGACCCATCAAATTTTTCTTCGACATATTTTATTTTTGAGATAGATGAATCTTCCACATCTTATACCATGCCTTATGAGATTAGTCCTGGGAAATTCCTACATATAAATTACGGACTAGATGCAGATCAACAAGAATAGTTAGTAAATGTCCTTAAAGACCAATCAGGGGCATTCTCCTGGGAATATACCGGTATGAAGGGTATACACCCTGACACATGCATTCATCACATATATACCCAAGCAGAAGTAACACTTGTTAGGCAACCCCAGAGAAGGATGAATCTAGAACTCAAGGATATAGTAAAAGAAGAAATACAAAAGCTATTGAATGTCGGTTTTACTTATCCAATCTCTGACAGTAAATGGGTATCCCCGCTTGTAGTGGTTCCAAAGAAAGTAACTAGAAAATGGAGAATTTGTGTCAACTTCTGGGAACTTGATAAGGCCACTATAAAGGATTATTTTCCTTTTCCCTTCATTGACCAAGTCTTGGATACCTTGTGAAGGAAGAGATACTTTTTCTTCCTGGATGGATATAGAGGATACAACCAAATTCTCATAGCACCTGAGGATCAAGACAAGACTACTTTCACTTGTCCTTGGGGCACCTATGCCTATAGGGTCTTACCATTTGGTTTGATTAATGCTCCTGCTACATTTTAATGAGCATTATTAGGAATATTTGTTGACCTTATTCATGATTGTGTGGAAGTGTGTATGGATGACTTTAGATTATATGGAAATACTTACCAGGAAGCCCTAGATAATCTAAAGAAAGTCCTTATTAAATGTCAAGAAATGAATCTATCCTTAAGTCATGAAAAATGTGAAATGTTGTTGACTAAAGTAGTCTTAGGGCATCACATTTCATCTGAAGGGATTAAAGTGGATCCTGCTAAGATTGAGGTAGTCGTAAAAATTCCACCCCCAAAGACTCAAAAATAGGTAAGAATCTTTCTTGGACATGACGAATACTATTGGCGATTTATTGAAAATTTTACAAAGATTGTTGCACCCATGTTTGGATTGCTTACAAAAGATGTTGATTTTCTTTGGACTGACCAGTGTCAAATTTCCTTTGAAACTCCAAAAGATAAATTATCTGTGGAACCAATTCTTAGGGGGGCCAATTGGGCCCTGCCATTTCACATATCCATCGATGCCTCCGATACTACAATAGGAGGAGTATTAGGACAAAAAAATTACCATCAGTCCTATGCCATTTATTTTGTGAGTAAGAACTTGTCCCCTGCCGAGTTAAACTATACAGTTACCAAAAAATAATTCTTGGCAGTTGTCCATGCCATCAATAAATTTTGTCATTATATCACAATATACAAGGTATTTGTACATACAGATCACTCTTCCATTATATTTATCGTGAATAAACCCATTACCAATGACCGAGTAACTAGGTGGCTCCTGTTATTACAAGAGTTCAATATCACCATCCTTAACTGACATGGAAAGTAGAACTTAGTAGTTGATTTTCTTTCACACATAAATCATGAGGGTGATGATATTCTTGTTGATGATAGTTTTCCAGATGAACATCTTTTTTACCTCTCTATAAATACCTCATGGTTTGCAGACATGGAAAATTATTTTTCTACTAGAAAGTTACCATCTCATTTGTCACCTCATGAAAAGTGTCGAATTATCATGCAAAGTGATAACTACTCCTGGGTTGTCCATGACCTTTTTCATACTAGACCAGTCTTGATTATTCGTCGATGTGTTCGAGAAGATGAGATACCATAAATCCTACGAATTTTTCATGATGGACCATGTGGTGCCCATTTTTCCGACAAAGGTACAACATATAAGGTTTCACATTCAAGTTACTATTAGCCTAGAATTTTTAAGGATGTTGTCATATACATGAGAAGTTGTGATAGTTGTCAAAGGATAGGAAGACCCACATCAGTTGATGAAATTCCCCTACGTTTCCAAGTGATGATAAAACCTTTTGAGAAATGGGATCTTGATTTTTTAGGACCAATTTCACCCATGTCTCGTAAGAAGAATTATATTTTGGTTTGTACAGATTATGTCACCAAGTGGGTAGAGGAAAAAGCCTTATTTAGGGCTACCAAAAAATCTGTTGTTCAATTCATTTATGAAGACATATTTACTCACTTTGGTGTTCCTCGTGAAATTTTTACAGACCAGGGAACACAATTGACTTCTAAGTTGATGAAGGAATTAATGAAGAAATATGGGATCAAGCATTGTAAGTCTTCTCCATATCACCCGCAAGATAATGGTAAAGTAGAGTCAACAAACACAGTTTTGGAAGCTATCTTAACCAAAACTGTCCAATTACATCATAGGGATTGGGCTGATAGACTTCCATAGGCTTTGTGGGCATATCGTACCACCTAGAGAAACACCACTGGGCATACCCCATACGAACTAGTTTATGGAAAACAAGTACTTCTACCAATTTAATTCCAAG
>ML804165.1:169485-182639 GCA_009831015.1 Picea engelmannii | reverse complement strand
TACAAGATGATTCAAAATGAAAATGTCTCCTTGGTATATATAGGAGACTAGGAGGTATAATTACAACTAATGGAATAAAGCCAACATAAATAAAATAACATTACTAATGTAATATGCCCCAATTAAGGGGTAATGAGCCACTAATTAGGACTTAACATGCCCCTTCCCTTGAGACAAGTGTTGTATGCAACGCTTGAGTAAATATGGATGCTTATGTATAAAAGACTCATCTTCCCAAGTGGAATCTTCAACCAGTAATTTCCTCTATTTAATGAGATACTATGAAATGGATCTATTCCTCAGCTGGCAAATTCTTGTGTCAGTGATGGCTTCAGGATCCAATATGATTTTTCCTTCCTCATCAAGTTTTAGCAATATAGTTTTAATTGGGATCTTGTCACCTATAACCTTCTTTAAGAATGACACATGGAAAACTGAGTGTACTCGTGAAGATGCAGACAACTCCAATTTGTATGCCATAGTACCAATCTTTTGCAACACCTTATAAGGGCCATAGTACTTTGGTGATAATTTTTTATTCTTCTTGGCTTGCTTGAGAGACATTTGTTTGTATGGTTGTAGTCTTAAAAACACTCAATCTCCTACTTCAAAACTTCTTTCACTACGATGTTGATATGCTTGTTGTTTCATGCGATTTTTTGCCATGGATAGGTTGTCCTTTAATATTTGGAGAACTTGTTGTTGATGCTCGATGTGATCTTCCACTTCTTGAACCTTAGATTTTTCTTTTAGAGAAGAATTGATGGAAGGAGGGTTGTATCCATAGAGTGCCATAAATGGTTTCATTTTTGTTGCAGTATGAAAGGAAGTGTTATACCACCATTCTGCCAAGGGTAACCATTTGAACCATTGTGTTTGTTTATTAGAGACAAAGCAACGAAGGTAGCCTTCTAGACATTTGTTCACTATCTCGATTTGTCCATCAGATTGCAGATGATGGGATGAGCTATGAGCCAATTGAGTACCCAAACAAGAAAATAATTATGTCCAAAAATGTCCAGTGAAGATGGGATCTCTATCACTTACAATAATCTTTGGGTTTCCATGTAGATTTTGAACTGTCTCCATGAATGTGGTGGAAACTGTACTGGCTTTGAAGGGACGAGAGAGTGCACAAAAGTGTGCGTACTTGGTTAGTTTATCAACAATCACCATGATGACACTCTTTCCTTCAGACTTTAGTAACCGTGTGATGAAATCCATAGAAAGCTCCTCCCAACGTTGACTTGGGATGGCTAATGGTTGTAAAAGACCTGGGGTATTAATTGTTCCCACCTTATTTTGTTGGCAAACCAAACATTCTGCCACAAACCTTTGAACATCAGTTTTAAGGCCATCCAAAAACAATTCCTTCCTAACCCTATGGTAGGTTTTCAAAAATCCCGAGTTCCCTCCTACTGGAGAGGTGTCCAATTCCAATAGTACCTTTTGTTTGAGTTGGGATTTCTTACATAAATATAAGAGATATTTGTACCATAGTGAATCATTTTTCCATGTAAATGTATCCGATGCACTGGAATCCTGCTACAACCTTTGAATGAGAGTCCACACTTTTTCTTCATTTTTCCATTCATCCCTTGCTTCTATTATCCAATCAGGTTAGATGATCGAGATAGCACAGAGAAAGGCCTCAACATCTTCATCCTTTCTTGAGAGTGCATCTGCCACAACATTTTTCTTCCCTTTTTTATAGACGATTTCAAAATCATAACCCAATATCTTGGTTACTCATTTTTGTTGTTCTTCTGAAGATAGTCTTTGTTCCAAGAAGTATTTAAGACTATCATAATCTATTTTGACCTTAAAGTGCCTACCTAATAGGTAAGGGCGCCATTTCTTCAATGCATGTAGTATTGCCATCATTTCCTTCTCATAAATGGGTTTGTGTAAGTCCTTTCTCTTGAGTGGTCGAATTTCAAAAGCCAAGGGCCTTCCTTATTGCATTAGGACAGCACCAATTCCATTTCCCGAGGCATCACATTCCACAATAAAGGTTTTTGTGAATTCTGGAATGGTCAAGACAGGATCTTTGCACATCACCTCTTTAAGTTCTTCAAAAGTTTTAGTTGCTTCTGGAGTCCATGAAAATGCATCCTTCTTAGTTAGTGTTGTTAAAGGTGTTGCTATTCTTCCATAGTGACGAACAAACTTGTGGTAGTAACATATCAAACCCAAAAATCCTCTAAGATTATTCAATGTTTTGGGAATCGGCCAGTCCATCATGGCATTAATCTTGTTAGGGTCTACCTTGACACCTTCATGAGATACAATACGACCCAAATACTCTACCTCCTTCACTCCAATGAAACATTTGGATGTTCTAGCATATAGTTGTTGCTCCTTTAGTAGTTATAACACCTTGTCAACATGTTGCACATGATCCTCCCAAGACTTGATATAGATTAGTATATCATCAAAAAATACTAACACAAATTTTCGAAGGAAATTCTTGAAAATGGAATTCATCAACCCTTGGAATGTGGAAGGTGCATTTGTAAGGCCAAAAGGCATGACCAAAAATTCATAATGGCCTTCATGAGTTTGGAATGTTTGTTTTGGGATATCTTCTTCCTTCATTCTAATTTGGTGATACCCTGAACAAAGATCCAACTTTGTGAAATAGATTGCTCCATGTAGTTCATTTAACAATTCATCAATGACGAGAATAGGAAACTTATCTTTAATAGTGATCTTGTTGAGATCTCGATAATCTGAACACATATGCCATGAGCCATCTTCTTGAATACCATTGACATCAGTGCAGAGTAAGAACTTTGGCTAGGTCTAATAATTCCAGACTCTAACATTTCTTCAACCATGCGCTCAATTTCACTCTTTTGGGAATAAGTATATCTGTATGGCCTGATGTTAGGAGGGACACTCCCAGGAATTAGGTGAATATCATGATCATGATTTCGAGTGGGTGGATGACCTTTGGGAATATCTTCAAATACTTTTGAATGCTTATCAATGATCCCTTGGATATCTAGAGGAATAGATGTCTTGGATGTTTGAACATGCCCCTTTTTCAATAATTTTGTCATGCCTTTAGAGCTTATCACCTTACCTGGTTTCCCTGTGATACCTCTTAACTCAATTTCTTTTCCTTCCAATGAAAATTTCATAAAAAGTTCTTGAAAAATAAAATCCACCATTCCTAATGATTGTAACCATTGGATTCCTAGTACAACATCAACACCACCCATGGGTATAGCAATAATTGGACTATTCATTACATATTCCCCCATAGTAAGATTGATCTTATTGCATTTTCCTGAGCAATTGATAGTTCCTCCATCTGCAATCATTTCTTGAAACTCTGGTGCTGGATATACAAACCAATTAAGATCTTTGGATAATTTATAGTGAATAAAATTATGAGTACTGGCAAAATCAATTAGGACTATTACCTTTTTTATTTTTGATATATCCTTCGATCTTGAGGGTTTGAGGAGTGCTAATTCCAGCCAATGCATTACACGATATTGTGGGAGTCAACTCTTCAGATGAAATTGCTTCTACATTTTCATCTTGAGATGGTTCTTGTTTTTTATCTTCTTCCTCTTCAAAATCTATGTAGAATAATTTCTTCTCACCACACTTATGTCCCTTACTGTACTTCCTGTCACAATTAAAGCATAAACCTTTTTCTTTTCTTTCCTCCAATTGTTGAGGTGTCAACCTTGTAGGTTGAGGTGTTTTAAAAGAAGGAGCATTATTCTCTCTATAGCTGCTAGGATTGATCCTTCTAGTAGCCATAGCCATAGTTTTACTTTCAACATTTCTTGCCACCCTAAATACATTCTCTAATGATTTGGGTTCCCAAAGGCGAACCTCATGTTGAATGTTATCCTTTAAAGTTCTTATGAATACATCAATCAAGTGCTCATATGGAATATTTGTTACCTTTATATTCAATCTTTGGAAGTTCTCAATGTGCTCTGTAATTGAACCCTTTTGCTTGAGATTTATCAATTGGATAAAGAAGGTATTGCTCCTTGTATCCTCATAGTGTGCTATCATTTCTTCCGTGAAAATTTTCCAAGTGACGAGTGATTTGTGAGAACAAAGGCATCAATACCATACAAATTGATTGGGTTCTAAATATAAAGAAGCAATTTGTACCTTTTGTGTATGTGGCACATTACGTAGATCAAAGAATTGCTCCATCTGAAGTATCCATGTGATTGGGTCCTTGCCATCAAACTTCCTCATATCGATCTTAGGAACGTGGTTGGTCTTCAACCCAAAGTTGGAGTTTCTCCATTCTTGATTCATCTTCCTTGTGTCCTCATCATGAATTTCATGGGACACATTTTCAGTTTCAGGTGTCCTCTCTATTAGGAATTTTTTCATTCCTTCCATGATCTCCCTTTTTAACCCATCCATCTTAGTATCCATTATTGCCTCCAATTTAGCTTCAGTTGAATCCATCATCCCCTGTAGTTCATCTTTTATCATTGTCTTCTTTTGTAATTCATTTATGTCCCTACGCATTTCTTCACCTTCATCAAGAGTCCAAGTAGGAATTTCTGGAGGCTTATTTGGTGTAGAAGTTCCCTTTTTGGGTGGCATGTTGTCCAAGTATCACTTTTGAACCTTGATTTTGAGGTGGTTCTGCTACACAATCTTTCTTCTTCTATATCTCCAAATTTTCGGCCCTTATGGGTATGAAACTTTATTTTTTGTAGTTCTCTAATATTTCTTCTCTGCAATTCCACAGGTCTGATCAAAATTTGATTTTCCAAGTGGAATTTACGATAACTTCCCCACAAATTGATGATTTTTTTCCTTTCCAGGAGATCTCACTTGTATAGCGTGCCCCACACAAAATAATTGATATAAAATTATGAAACTCATACCCAAAATACTACAGACTGTCCACTATCCAATGCAACCATTCTGACTCAATTTGGATACTCTACGAATAAGTTATGATAGTTTTACTTGGAACACCTTCTTGATACTAGTCAATAGGACTAGTCAGATACCCTATCTTCCACAGGGTGTATCTAAAACTTTAATATGACCCAGAAGATGAATGTTTTACCACAGTTACCTTACTAATTTCTATGAATATCCTCCAGAGTTCAGGGTCTGAAACGTTACAGAAATGTTTTTATAGAACAAATTACGCAATGACTTAGTTCAGGATGATTCCAGAACCCTATCTTACACAGTTTGTATATCCAAAATTATAATGCCTCAGGAGTTGAAATTTTAACCCAACGTACCTTGATCCGTCTACTAAATATCCTCCAAGTCGTTCCTTCTAAAACATTGTAGAAAAGAAGTTACAACAAAAATTCCACGGTGTCTCATATGTAGCAATGAAACCCCAAGACCTTGATCTCTGATACCATATGTCAAGAACCAAATATCAATATAGCATAGAAAAACCTTAGAATAAGTACTCAAAGCCTTGAAAAAGAGAGAAATTCAGATAATAAGCCTCTTCAAGGGGGAAACCTCTTTATGCCCACATAAATGTACAATTACAAGATGATTCAAAATGAAAATGTCTCCTTGGTATATATAGGAGACTAGGAGGTATAATTACAACTAATGGAATAAATCTGACATAAATAAAATAACATTACTAATGTAATATGCCCCAATTAAGGGGTAATGAGCCACTATTTAGGGCTTAACATTATATATAATAGATTGAATGAAGGTTCATTCTATCAGGTTGGTTCATGTTTATAAGATGGGTCTTGTATGAGGATTGGATTCCTCACATCTTAGTTGGATCTGAGATCAACGAGCTAGGACTTGTTATGAAGATTGGATTCCTCATTTCTCAGTTGGATCTGAGAACTACAAGCTAGGTCTTGTAACCGAGAGCTGGGTCTCTCATAATTGTTTGAAGATGATATTCAAATATTGATGTTATGTATTCATTCAAGTTAAATAAATAAATAAAGTATTTATTCTTTTATATATCTTGATTAAGAAAATGAAATAAATATTTGTTGTTCAGTTAATTTGTGAAAAGTGGAAAATTGTTCAAAGTTTTGTGACACTGATTCACCCCCCCCTCTCAGTGTCAAGTATCCATTTAAACAATTGGTATCAGAGTAGGTTCCTTCAGCACAGTTTAAACACTGAAGGTAGATTCAGAAGAAATGGGTGGACAAATTGCTATCTCCACAAATGAAGCTCCCTTATTTGATGGAACAAATTATTCATAATGGAGGGAAAATATGAAAAGATATTTGAAGTCAAGAGGATCTGGAGTTTGGGATTCAGTATTAAGTAATCCCCGACACTTAAATACTTCAAAGAGAAAATCCAAAACTGCAAAGGAAGCAAGGGGAAATAATTTAGTAGCCTTAAAAGCAATTCAGGATGGATTGTCATACCAAGTCAAAGAAAATATGAAGCACTACAAATTTTCTAAAGAATTATGGCTTCAACTAGAAAATTGTTATCAGAATGAAACACAAGAAGAAGATAAATCCTATCAAAGTGAGCAACAAGACTCAGATACAGAGGATTCTTGTCAGAATAAAGAACAAAACTTAGAAGAAGAGAGTTCTTATCAAGATAATGAAGAAGATAAAGAAAAGGAAAACTACAATCATATTGAAGAACATAATGTAGAGAAAAAGATTTGTAATCATAATGAAATACAAGATTTGATGAAAATGTCAGTCAATAGTGAGGAAGACAACCTCATCAAGGAATTGAACAATACCTCAATAATCACTAAATAAATATTACATAATATTAAAACTGATGTTGCAGCTGTTATAAGAGAGATTTGATTGGAACCAAGAAATTATATGCATATTAAAGTTCCTGTGGAGGCTCTTGATAGTCTTGACTACACAACCCTATGCACTTTAGAAGAGTTGGAGAAAATCCAACAGAAAGATATGATGCTACTACAAAAGCTATATCAATCTAACCATGAAGATCATGAACAAAAGTTCCATCTAGAAAACAAATAAGAAGAGATCAAAAGTTTGAAAACCGAAGTTATTAATCCAACAAAAGAGATGGAAGAATTAAAGAAACATGAAAATAAAAGAAAAGAATTACTAAAAGAATCAGAAATTTTTTATGTTAACATTTATCCCATAGATGAAGTAGAAGAAGATGTTAAGGTTTAAAATATTATTAGAGTTCTTTGCATTTCACTAGATAACAATAGCATAAGATAGGATCACTGCAAAACAAACAATCACAAGAGACACATCATTTATCTTAGGAAACCCTCATGGGGGAGAAAACCCAACAAAAATTCCTTATTATAGATAGCCAATACAATGCCAAGAGATAACTCAAACAAATACAGAAAGTCCTCTCCCACGAATGTGACTCTCTCTCTCTCTCTCTTCTCCAACTGCAGCTCTGAAACTTGCTTCTCAATGAACAAGTGAGTGTATGTCTAAATGAGGCGCTAGCCTCCTTATTTATACAACTCTGGCACGTGTGTACGGAGGTGTCTCTTCACTGGCAGGGTTGACTTATTCTTCTGGGTGGTTATAACCACCTTTAATATATTATGGGGCCTCTTTAATATATTCTGGGGCCGACTTCTTATTCTGCCTATTACAATTATGTTTTGACCAATCTGCAAAAGGGGATTTGGTCTTTTACAATAGCTGACATGATCAATCTGCAATAGGGGATTGATCTAATGAATAATACAACAATAATAATTAGAATACACTTTGAAGTTACATTATTTCAACACTCCCCCTTAACAATAAGGGTATTCGACAATGACATCAGGAGAGAGAGAGGACAACATCATCAAAAACATCAGGTGGGTGAGAGGGCAACATCATCAATATCATATTGGAACACTGACTGGCATATCTATAAATCATCGGAATTTTTTCTCATCATTAACGCAACACAGAGGATAGAACATCATCAACACAACATGGATCTGGAGTAGCATCATCATCCTCATCGGTATGAGGCTAAGGTAATAACATCATCATCTTCAACATTAAAGCTGAAATAATATCATCTTCAGCAATAAAGCTGAAATAATATCATCATCATCATCTACAGCAAGGACTCGGGAGATGAAGTGGCATCATCATCATCAACTACATTTACATGGATTAGTATAAGACTAATACATCATCATCATCGATAACAACAAAAGGATGCTACAACATCAAAAGTAACAATATTATAGCACAAAGGTTGGAAACACATCATCACAGCACGAGGTTGTCAACACATCATCACAACACGAGGTTGGTCACATCATCATAGCATGAGGTTGGTCACATCATCACAGCATGAGGTTGGTCACATCATCACAACAATTAAGTTGGAATCACAACACAACAATTAAGCTGGAATCACTACACAACAATTAAGATGGAATCACAACACAACAATTAAGTTGGAATATCAACACAACAATTAAGCTGGCAGCACAATATTAGACTGGATTTATGTCACAACAATTAAGCTAGAAGCACAATGCTAGGCTAGTCTATCTCAACACAACAATTAAGTTGGAATCATGGTAATAGACTGGCTTTACGTCACATCAATTAATATGGAAGCACAGTACTAGGTTGTCATATCTCAACACAACAATTAAGCTGGAAGCAAAGCGCTAGGCTGGCCTATCTCAACACGACAATTAAGCTAGAAGCATGATACTAGACTGGATTTACATCACAACAATTAAGCTGGAAGCACAGTACTAGGCTGGCATATCTCAACACAACAATTAAGCTGGAAGCACAGTACTAGACTGGCTTTATGTCACAACAATTAAGCTGGAAGAATAGTACTAGGCTGGCATATCTCAACACAACAATTAAGTTGGAAGCACAGTACTAGACTGGATTTACGTCATAGAAATTAAGTTGGAAGAACAGTACTAGGATGGAATATCTCAACACAACACTACTCCCCCTTTCGAGGGAGGTCCTTTCAGACTATACCAAGCTTATCTCGAAAGTGCTCAAACTTTACACGAGATAGAGGCTTGGTCAACACATCAACAACCTGTTCATTTGTGCTAACATATTGGATCTTTATGGATCCTCTCTGCACCATGTCATGGATGTAATGACATCGAATGTCTATGTTCTTCGACTTGTCATGAAATACATGATTCTTTTTCATATTTATGCAACTCTGGTTGTCACATAGGATCATGGATGCTTCCATATCTAGGTCGAATAGATTGGTCAACAACTTTTGAATCCATATAGCTTCGCAACTAGCAGAACACGCAACAATGTATTCTTCTTCCACTGTACTAAGAGAAATATTGGATTACTTCCTACTCTGTCATGAGATCATGGCTGATCCCAAACTGAAACAATATCCTAAAGTTCTCTTCCTGTCAGAGACACTTCCATCCCAATCTGAATCAGTGTACCCACTCAGTGTGAAATCGTGATCTCCATCATAGCTGAGACCACAATCTAATGTACCCTTAAGGAACCTCATCACATGTTTTGCATCAACTAAGTGAACATGTCTGGGTTCTACCAGAAATTGACTCAAGGTGTTCATGGAAAAATAGATATTTGGTTTGGTGTTCATCAGGTACATCAGTGATCCAATGATCTGTCTATACAACATGGCATCAATCAATTCTGACAAAGTGTTGACTAGTAGCTTCATATTTGTTTCCATGGGTTTATTCATGGACTTGCACTCCAACATGTTGAGTCTCTTCAGGATTTCGACTGCATACTTCCCTTGGTTAAGGAATATTTTCTCTGGACTCTGCCATACCTCAAGACCTAAGAAATAATGCATTAGGCCAAGTTCTTTCATCTCAAATTTGGAAGCAAGCTTCTTCTTTCATTTTGTGATGAGTTTTTCTTCTCCAGTTAAGAATAAGTCATCCACATAGAACAACAATATCACTGACTCATCATTCATAAACTTGAAGTAGAGGTTAGAATCTTCTTTACTCTTGGTAAAGCCCAATCTCATCAAGAAACTGTCAATTCTGCCATATCAATATCTAGGACCTTGCTTCAACACGTACATATCCTTCTTCAACTGGTAGACATGAGTCTTTCTATATTCAATCTTCAAATCAATTTTTCTCATTACATTGTACCAATCTGGTACACTTGCTCAACTGCAACTCAATCTGCACAATCATGTGCTAGCTCTATGTGATTTCTGCAAGGCATTATCTATCTCACTGTCTGGGAGTACGTCCTCTACTCTCTTTGCAACTGTTCCTTCTCGAATCTAGGATTCTACACCTGCAGTTTCTCTAAGGCTGAGAATAATTGCTTCATTCTCACTGGGGCTGCTAAAATCTAGAGTAACTCCTCTTATTTTATCATGGCAACAGTTTCATCTAAAACTGAGAGTGGCTCAATAAATGATATCGAGGATATCTCTTCTTCTTTCATGGGGGTAATGCTATCATAGTCATGTCTCCATAACCCGACTATTGTATTGCACCAACTGCCATTCAATTTTTAAATATGGGGATTTCTCCCCCTGCATCTCATACTATATATGAATCATGATTATTCTGGTTGTCTTCATAAGTATCTCGTCATAGTCTTCTCCCCTTTGCTGGGAGAATACTCTAGACATACATTAGGCTTTGTACATATGCAACACGTTTGATCTGTATAGATCAATATTGGAATTCAATACTAACCTCTCTTCTAGTCTCACAGAAGAATCCATATCCTAGTCTTTCTGACTGGCTTCCTTCTTTGTCACTAAAACAAGGGAATCTTCCTGGTATATTTCATATCTTCTAGAAGTTTCTAAAGCTACAATCTAGTCTTCTCATGGCATCTGTCTTCCAGCCCTAGAAGTTGTCTCTTCATCTGATCCTTTCTGAGATCATGCTTACTCTCGATTTCTTCTGAGTCTACAAGGACTTCATCAAATCTTATAGGGTATACTTGGTGTTGCATACCAAGTCTAAATATGAAATAATGAGTTAGGCTTCAAACGAGGTCTTCTTCCCGTTCTAATGTTCGGTCATCTTTGGAGCCTTATGCTCCTTTCGATTAATCTTCATATGAGATACTCTGAATCTCAAGAGATAACTTCTTCTTCATCTTCTTTGGTGCATGAGTGTATATGGTCATGTACATAGTCTGCTTCATGTCTCATATAATATGTTTCCCTCTGCAACCTTCACTATATCTTCCTCGGGGTTATCACCTATGACCTAAAACAAGGTCAACAAAACAACAAGCAAGAATAATATCATTTTGATAATAGTAGATAAAAGAATCACACAAATAATCATCAAAGTAGCTCCTTTAGAGCTATCACTCATGGATTGTCTGATGCAATGATCAAAAGTAAGAGATACACTACAAAATGAGGTCAACACTCTTATAGTGTTGTGATCGAACATTCCTCCATGGAAACCTGGAACTAACACACGAGGTTTCTCCTAGAGGAGGTGTTAGTTGTATCATGCAAATGATTACATTAAGTACTTACCTCTATATGCTCACATGCTACCAAGTATAATAATTTACAAAGATTGCTATCTCAACTATAGTGGTTACTTGTAAAGGGGTAGTCATCAACTTGTCATGTGTACGTTTGAATATTATCAACTTGATTAATCAAACCTGGAGCCTTGTCCTCAAGAATGAGTGTGCTTTTTCTTCCAAGTCTCCTTCACTCAAGATGACAAGTGCTTTCTTTAACCTGTCTTCTATACTAAGACAATATGTTATCTTGACAGAAGATTGGGTTAGAGGATAAACTCTATGATCTCAACTTTTAATCCATCTAATACCTTGACTCAGATTTTGATCAAATATTAGAATGATGGTCATAACTACAACATGCAACACTGATAAAAATAATTCCATAACAAATAGATGCATATCATAATAATCACACCTGGGTTGCATTATTCCTCTGAATGTGTTGGATCTTGAGATCCGTTTGGATCTATGGAAAGAGATCCCTTCTCCTGCAAATACCCTTTAAAGCTTAACCATTTAAACATGTGTGAGTGCATACCTCTGACGACACTTGTAGGTAGAGGCACCATCTGGTAGCAGCGATAATGATTACCAACTCTTAAGAACTTCAAGGGTGACTGTAACTGGTACTACAGCTGCAACTGGTTCTGAGATTGCAACTGCAACTGCAACTTAGGGTTTTATGAGGAAACCCTAATTTTTCAAACTTTGAATTTTGGAATTTTGATCCAGGGGAAAGATGCATTGAGTCAAGGCGAGTAAGCTGGCGTAGTCAGATTTCTGAAAATCCAACTTTTACCCCTTCAAACTTCATCAGCAGATTTCTCTGGACTGGTGCTTCTGGTTTTCTGGTACCTCTGGTACTCTGGTACTTCTGGTACTCTGGTTTTCTGGTACTTCTAGTACTTTTTGAAACTAGGGTTTCACTTTCTAGGAAATCTAGCAACTGAAAAGTTGCGCTGAGGATGTCAAAGTGATCCTTGAGGAAGGGCACACTTTTCTAGATGGTTTTGGGGTTGAAATACTTCATCAACCAAATCCCTAATTTTCATGTATGACAACAGTGACATTTTTCACTTTCTCTTGTGAAAGATGTTCTCTTCAGCTTATCTCTGATACCATGTTAAGGTTTAAGCTATTATTAGAGTTCTTTGCATTTCACTAGATAACAATAACATAAGATAGGATCATTGAGAAATACACAATCACAAGAGACACATCATTTATCCTGGGAAACCCTCATGGGGGAGAAAACCGAGCAAAACTTCCTTATTATAGATAGCCAATACAATGCCAAGAGATAGCTCAAAAAAATACATAAATTCCTCTCCCAAGAATGCACCTCTCTCTCTTTCTCTCTCTCTTCTCCAACGACGGCTCTAAAACTTGTTTCTCAATGAACAAGTGAGTGTATGTCTAAATGAGGTGTTAGCCTCCTTATTTATACAACTCTAGAACGTGTGGACGGAGGTGTCTCTTCACTAGTAGGGTCGAATTCTTCTTCTGGGTGGTTATAACCACCTTTAATATATTCAGGGGGGCCTTTAATATATTTTGGGGCCGACTTCTTATTCTTCCTATTACAATTATTTTTTTACCAATCCACAAAAGGGGATTTGGTATTTTACAATAGCCAACATGATCAATCCGCAATAGGGGATTGGTCTAATGAATAATACAACAATAATAATTAGAATACACTTT
>ML804165.1:140629-167637 GCA_009831015.1 Picea engelmannii | reverse complement strand
AAAGTTGGAAGAAGAAAGGAGATGACAAATCTCCAAAAACACAATTAGAAAGAGAAGATCCAAAAAGCAGAATATCTCATAGAAAGATATGGAGAAGAAAATCTGAAGGAGAAAGCAAGAAAGATGTTATTACACCTGAAAATGAAGAAACTAATAATAAGAACATGATGGGTAAAGGTCCTAATGAAGAATGTGAAACTCAATATGAGATAAATCAAGATCAAGAAAAATAAGTACCTATAGAAGAATATGGGACAATATCAAATTCTGATGAAGTCTTAATTTGTTAATCCAAAGAAACAAAATACAAAAAAGGGGGAAGTTTAAATTAGGTTCTACAAAATTGAGTAGCTCAGATATCCTAGATAATATTTGGAAGAACCAAAGATCAACTATCCTAGATAAGATTTGGAAGAACAAAGATCAGTTGATGACAAAACTGGACTTGGATACAATAAGAAAGAAGACAATGACAAATGGAGCATCATTTACAAACATGAGAAAGGATCATCCCTCTCAAAAGGAAATGGTGCAAGTACAAAGAAATTACAAGTCATGAACTTTGTTAAGGAAGACAACTATAGAAGTAAAAAGGAAGAAGAAAATAAAATAACAGATCCTTCAAGACAAAATAAAATCAAGAATGGAAACACCTTCAATGAGTATTTGTTCTCTTGTCATAGCTTTTTCCATAAAGAAATGAACTGCAATAAATTAGAGGAAGGATATACAAGAAAATCCAATGAATCAATTAGATGTTGGAGATGTAATTTTGTTGGGCACACAACAAAATTTTGTCATACAATGAGATGTTACAACTATGATAGGTTTGGGCACAAATCCTAAAATTGCAAGAATACAAAAAGTCAATATTTGAACAAGTCATTCAAATCAGTGACAAAATCTAATAAAAGTTGGAAGAAGAAAGGAGATGACAAATCTCCAAAAACACAATTAGAAAGAGAAGATCCAAAAACCAGAATATCTCACAGAAAGATATGGAAAATAAAATGTGAAGGAGAAAGCAAGAAAGATGTTATTACACCTAAAAATGAAGAAACTAATAATAAGAACATGATGGGTAAAGGTCCTAATGAAGAATGTGAAACTCAATATGATATAAATCAAGATCAAGAAAAGGAAGTACCTATAGAAGAATATGGGACAATATCAAATTTTGATGAAGTCTTAATTTGTTAATCCAAAGAAACAAAATACAAAAAAAAGGGGGAATTTTAAATTAGGTTCTACAAAATCAAAAGATTATACTTCGAGGAATCTCACTTCGGAAGAATTGGCAACTTGAAAAGTTGAATTACCCGAAGTCCCGAAATCCAAAATGAATAAGGACCATCGAATTTGGAAAATATGTGATGATCGTTAGATCAGGGAGATCTATGTCTGGAGAATATACGATGACCGAGAACACAGGAGAAACATGAGTACGATCTAATGAGTCGATCCATGTATGTGATCAACTCATGAGGAGAAACAAACTGATACACGGTCATGATTAAAAGAGAGTTAAATCATGAAAACATGAATAAAGAATAAAAAGGATAATGATTTTTATTAAAGTTTAATATTATCATTTTAAATGAAAAGGTACAATGGTTCAGATATCAAAAGACACAAAGATTCAAATTCACACCAGTTGGAAGACTATATATACAAAAAGGAATGGTGAGAAGAGTGTAGTCAAATTTGTTGAAGTATATATATTTATATATAATGGATTGAATGAAGGTTCATTCTATCAGGTTGGTTCTTGTTTACAAGCTGAGCCTTGTATGAGGATTGGAATCCTCACATCTCAGTTGGATATAATATCAACAAGCTGGGACTTGTTATGAGGATTGGATTCCTCATTTCTCAGTCGGATCTTAGAACTACAAGCTGGGTCTTGTAACCGAGAGTTGGGTCTCTCATAATTGTTTGAAGATGATATTCAAAGATTGATCTTACGTATTCATTCAAGTTAAATAAATAAATAAATTATTTATTCTTATATATATATTGATTAATAAAATGAAATAAATATTTGTTGTTCAGTTAATTTGTGAAAAGTGGAAAATTGTCCAAATTTTTATGACACTGATTCAACCCCCCCCCCCTCTCATTCTCAAGTATCCATTTCAACAATTGGTATCAGAGAAGGTTCCTTCAGTACAGTTTAAACACTGAAGGTAGATTCAAAATAAATGGGTGGACAAATTTCTATCTCCAAAAATGAAGCTCCCTTATTTGATGGAACAAATTATTCATCATGGAGGGGAAATATGAAAAGATATATGAAGTCAAGAGGATCTGGAGTTTGGGATTTAGTAATAAGTAAGCCCTAGAACTTAACTAATTCAAAGAGAAAATCCAAAACTGCAAAGGAAGCAATGAGAAACAGTTCAGTAGCCTTAAAAGAAATTCAGGATGGATTGTCAGACCAAGTCAAAGAAAATATGAAGCACTACAAATCTGCTAAAGAATTATGGCTTCAACTAGAAAATTGTTATCAAAATGAAACACAAGAAGAAGAGAAATCCTATCAAAGTGAGAAACAAGACTCAGATATAGAGGATTCCTGTCAGAATAAAGAACAAAACTCGAAAGAAGAGAGTTCTTATCAAGATAATGAAGAAGATAAAGAAAAGGAAAACTACAATCAGACTGAAGAACATAATGTAGAGAAAAATATTTCTAATCAGAATGAAATACAAGATTTGATGCAAATCTCAGTCAACAGTGAGGAAGATAGCCTCATCAAGGAATTGGTCAATGGATACTTGACATTGATTTTGGTGGTAGTTCGGTCTACCCATAGTGCATAGGTGAGAAAGATGTGTCATTGCCGAGGTTTTTCATTTATAATCTTCTTGAGAATCTTAACCAGATTTTTATTTGTGGACTCAACTTTCCCATTTCCCTGCGGATAGTAAGTGGATGAAGTAAAATGATTCACACCAAATTTATTAATAAATTGGGTAAATTTTTCATAAATAAAAGTTGGTCCATTATCATAAATGATTTCTGTCAGAAGACCAAAATGAGAGAATATATTAGATTCCAACAAAGTGATTACTTGTTCATATTGTGCATGCTTGAGTGGTACAACTTCATTCTTCTTAGTAAGTAGTCTATTGTTGTTAGGATAAAAGTATGTCCAACATAGAATGGAGGATTAATAGGACCAATCAAATATAATCCCCATTTTGAAAAAGGAAAATCTGGGAGAATTGGTTGTAAAGGCATGAAATAAAACTTTTTTTTTCCTGTAAACCTTTGGCATTCATTACTAGCCTATGTAAATTTGTAAGAATCTTTGAAGATTGAAGGCCAACAATAACTAGTTCTCAAGATTTTGAATGCAATGGATTTTGCAACAAAATGACCACCAATATGAGTGCTTGAATCTATTGATCCATGAATTTTCTTTAAAAACTTTTGTGTTGTTGTGTTGTCTACACAACGTAACAAAAATCTGTCAATAGTTCTATGGAAAAAGGGAAGTACCCAAGATTAGATATTTAGAGACTTCGAGACGAACCCTCCTACGTTGATGATATTTAATATTGTTAGGACATTTTTGAAATTGAAAATAATAAATGATGTCCTTGTACAAAGGATGTTCTTATAACTCGAGATCTTCATGTTCAGCAAGAAAATGTGCAGACAAAACATCCTCATCATTTTCATAAATAACACTTGGTTCAGGATGTTGAGCCAAGTGTAAAGATAGATTTTGTCCCTTGATTTTATGAGAAGTTGTTATCATGAAATCATGTTCTTGTATTTTAGCAAGACAATGTGCAAGTTTCCCTGAAAGATGAGTTTGAGAAAGAAAAAAATTGATGGAAAGAAAAGGTACTTTTACCCGTGTGTGCTCATCTAATATATAATGGTGAAATTTCTTAATAGCTTTTACAAGAGTGTATGTATGTTTTTCAATTAAAGTATATTTAAATTCATCATTAGACAAAATTTGGCTCATGTAGGCTATAGGATGGTCATTATTTTGATCATTTGTTTGAAGAAGGATAACAAATATCGCTTCCTCAATAGCATTAACATAGATAATAAATCTTTTTCAAAATTAGGTTTCGCCAAAACCGGTGCAGAACTAATATCTTTCTTGATTTCTACAAAATATTTGTCGATATCATCATTCCATGAGAATGACCGATCTTCCTTACGCATATTGTGAATTGGCTTAACTATTCTTGCAAAATTAGGAATAAATATTCTAACAAAATTGATTTTACCCATAAAAGATTGAATCTCCTTTTTACAAGTAGGAGCTTGAATATTTTGAATGGGGGTAACCCTCTCAAGATCAATACTTATTCCTAAATCAAAGATAATATGACCAAGAATGTTTCCTTGTATGACACCAAAGATTGATTTTGTAGGGTTCAAGGAAATTCCAAACTTTCTGCAACACAATAAAACTTTTTTGTGATGATCAAAATGATCTTGTCAGTTTCTAGAATAAATAGTTAAATGATCGATATAAACTTGAATAATATTATTGATGATATCATCAAAGGCTATTTCCATAGCCCTCTAAAAGGTAGCACCTGTATTTATTAGACCAAATGGAATTCTTCCATATGCAAAGGTACCCCAACGAATAGTAAATGTGGTTTTGTATTTATCTTCCCTCTTGATTCTGATATGATTATAACTTGAAAAACTATCAAGAAGGGACATCATTTGTGACCATACCCCTTTCTACAAAATTAATTCCATATTTGGAAGAGGAAACTGATCTTTTACACTTTCCCTATTCAAAGCATGGAAATCAACACATAATATAATATCACCATTTTTCTTCTACATTGGGACAAGATTAGATACCCACTCAAAATATTTTATGGGAAAGATAATGTGAGAATTAATTAATTTCTCACTTCCTTTCGTATTGTTGCTTCTAAGGAAGGGTAATAGGTATTTGCCTCTTCCTAACTAGTTTTTTTTCTTCCTGGATAGGAATAACATGTTGTATGACATTAGGATCAAAACCACAAAGATCCTCATATGACCAAGAAAATACATCTTTGAATTCACATAATAACTCCATGAATTTATGTTTTTCTTCTTCATCACACTAGGCTCCAATTTTCAAAGTCTTTAGATTATCATGAGTCCCAATATTCAGTAAAATGATATCACAAATATTTCTTCTTGACTCCTCCTCTTCCTTGTCTTTCTTATTTCCAACATCAGTAGACGAGAATTAACTTTTTAGAGGAGTCATTCCTTTAGGAAATTTATCATCTTCCACATATAATTTCCTTTCTTTTAATAGGCTCATTTTTCAAGAAAGAACAAATACTTTTGTAATCGGCAAAAAATTACCAAGATTCTACATTGTTTGAAAAATGTGGATGATATAAAGACATGGATGTACAATAAGGCCTTTGAGGAAACTATTTCCTTGAAGAATTTGTTGCAAAAAAAAGAGCCTATCCACCATCAAATTCAATTCTATACTGATGTGTGTGATGTTAAAAGACAAGAAATTTCATATCAAATACCACACTGCTTGTGTATATTGTTTCAATAAATTGTTTGAGGGATTATACATTCTTCTAACCATATTCACAATCAACTTAGAATATCCAAACACAATAATATTATAGAAACCGATATTAAAATCATTTTCAATACCAAGGATCAAGGCTTAAAATCCTATAATATTATTAGTGCAAGCAAACTCTAACCTGTAAGAAAAATTATGCATCTTTCCTGTGGGAGAGTATAAAATTATACCTGCATCGTTACCCTCACTTAAACATGCACCATGAAAGTGCATGTGCCACATTCCATCTTCAGGCTCTGGAGAGGGAAAAAAAAATCACTATCTTCTTCAAGAAATATAGAGTATACACATAGGTCTTCCTTAATATAATTTACATGAGGCTACAAAAGACTCTCAATACATGGAAAGATTCATCATTCCCTGATAACGATGATGCTATTTCCATTTTTAAGGAGGGACATGTGTGATCTATCTAAATAAATGTATCCACCAGTTAAATCCTTCCAATCTCTTCCTAAAATGATAGAATAATTACTAACTAGCATATCTATGACTTGAATGTTGTATGTGGTTCTAATTTCCGGACGAGCACATAATACTAATGTTACACCTTTGATTTCTCCAATTGTAACTTGTTGTTGACTATTATAAGACAAAATTCTCTTTGAATTCTTGTTTGTGCATGAAAGAACCAATTCTTCCATGATAATCGTTGACATAACATTGGGACCTAACCCACCATTAATTAGGTAGCAGTGGGAAATTTTATCCATTATTTTTACTAATACATAGAAGGGAGGATTTTTAACATAACTCCGAGGGTTATATAAATCTACTTTATTTATATACAATTCTTCTTCATTTGATTCTTCAGATAAACTAGATATGGTATAATTTTTACCTTCCATAATTCTTTTAGATGCCTTTGTTGCTTTGGGACAATGACCATATCCAGTAAAGATGCATCTGCTTTTATTGTAGCTAGCTACTTGAATATATTATATTTATAATAAGAAGGAGAAGAGGTAGAAACATCTTGTCTTTGTGTACCCTTGGTAACTTGAGGGTTTTTTTGCTGAGAGGATGAACTTGGGGAAAAAGTAGTCTTAGGAGGACCACTCTTCCCTTTGTTTGCATATGATTTATTCCTTGTATCTACCATCACAACATCCTCTTATGGATCCCAATTTAAGGAAACAATAGTTGTATCAACCTTTTTGCCAAATATTCACTCTTTTTCTCTCTTTTTTACCTTACAGGTACTTTCATCGTGGTTATTATCACAAAAATTGCACCAAATCCTTGGAAGAATATCCTTTTGGTTTAGTATTAGACTAAAAATTAGTTGGATGATTCTTAAAAGAAGATTGTGGAGAAATTTCAACAGGGGATGATGTATAAGTAACCCCTTTTCTCTAAAAATAAATCATCCGATTGCTCATGTCTTGAATCAACTGCAAAAAAAATTGACATACCTTTTTGTTTAACATAGCATTCACTTGAAAGACCTATCCTAGGCAACTGTTACTCAAATTCCAAGAAGGTTTGTAAAGTGGATCCTATATTATCAACATTATTTTCTTCAAGCCTATGTATATAAGGCATGTGTAAGGTATTATAGTAATGGATTAAAGCGACATGATTATGAGGTCTGATAATATTTGGGATTTGATTGTACAATTTTGTGAAATGTAGATTGATTTTTTTTTATGGTTTCACCCTTGTTGTAAAAAAGATTATTGTAATTTTTAAGCTTATATGTTGGGACTTTGGGGTTGTCCATAAGTAAAATTAAACCAATAATAAAATTTATCCCAAGTAGAGAAAATTTTAGGTGGTTAATTCAAAAAAATCAGCTGCATCTTTTCCCTCTAATGAATTGACAAATAAACTCATGCAAGTATCATTCTCATTTGCCCCTATATTATGACAAGAGTTGGAAAAGGAAATGAGATGTTCATTGACTAATATAGTGACATTTCCATAAAACTTGGGCAAATGATATTTGAATTTAGGAAAGGGAGTTGTAGTTGGGTTTAAATTAAGAGGAGAAGACACATGCCATGGAGTAGCATCTAGATATTCTTCAAATTTGAACAAACCAATTTTTTTAATTTCCTTGGTTGGATTTATAGTTGATACAACATGATTATAATGGCCACATATACTTGCTATTAAGGATTATGATGAATATTGTGATGATGAAGAACCACTAGTACTACTAGAACCACTATCGGACGAAGTCATTATAGGTTTCTTTGGAGGAAAGGAGATTGAAATACTTATTATTTCTGAAGAAGAATGTGAAAAAAACTTACGAGTTTAGACTGAAGATTCTCAACAATTTATTTCTTCCTTCCTATTTCTAGGAGAGGATTAAATTCAAGTGATTGACCTCTTAAACATATAGAAAAATGACTATTACTAGACATAAGACAATAATTCACTTAGGAGGTTTGTTTTGAGCTTGCCTCTGAAGGGCTTCTCTTTGGTATTGAATTTCAATGTATCTATCTAATATGGATAACCAATAATGCTCAAGCTCTTCCCAGGTATGGGTAGTTTCAAGAATTAAATAAAAAAGACAAGAATCAATGTTTCTTTGATCAGGAAATGTTAAATCAAGTTGTTGTTGGGTAAGCAAATTCATTAAAAATAATACAAATCAGAATATACAAAGAACAAAACTAGAGAATACAATATTAGTCCCCAGTATGGACGCCAAATAAATGTTGATGTGAGGAATGAAAATTCATCACTCAATCATATTCAAATCTCACTAGGATAAGGTGAGATAGGTGAGAATGTTACCATGGGTTTATAGCCTAGGAAAAAAAAACAATCATCCCTCAAGAAATATGTTCTTGGAGTTGATTCTATTATCAAGTTGTGTGCTATTTTATTTTATTTTAAATGTAATTTGTTGTATATAAATGATTAAAGAATAAAAAATTAATGAAATAAAGAAGTAAATACAATATGAAAAACATAAATACACAAGTCTCAATTGAGAAAAACCAAACCTTTATTAATAATATATTTTTAGAGTTACAACCAAAATGTCTCTTTTCAAACCCCTACAAGGGTGAGGACCAAGATCATAATTAGAATTCTAAGGTGGAATTTAACATCATACAAAGATAACTAATGTCTGAAATAAGATGACCAACACTGAATACACTGGATCAACCAAGTCACAAGACCACCAAGTCTTGATCCTGCAAAAAAATCTTAATCAGAGCTGAAAAATTAATTCAGATATTCTAATTAAAATACACAGATTGCCAACAGAAATGAATGACCTTCTGAATCATGCCAAATATCAATGCTCCCTAGTCCTTTCTTCTTTTCCACCTTTAGAAAGATCTTGCTGTCAAAAAGAGGATTTATCCCTTTAAGGAAGTCAAAAAATGAAAAGATGAAATTCAGAAATCTCAATATGAAACAAGAGAAAAACTTATCAGAAGTGTTTCTCCCTAATTCCTCCTCATGTCTTCTTTGTCCTTTGATTCTTCCTTTCATTCTCTAAAAGGTAGTTCCTCAATTAGTTGAACTATTTTTAGCTACTTAATTTAAACAACTTTAGTTAATAAAAATGACAAATAACTTTATGATAAGGATAATTAATAAATAAATTGTAACATCCAGTTCCACTGATCACATTTTTATATTGACCTATTATTTGAGGACATTTGCGAGCAAGTGATCCGGTTATGTTACATTATGATTTTTGCTTTGATATGAGTTATGATATGTTGAGTATTGAGATTTATATGTTATTTTTCTAGATGTATATATTGACAGGTATTATGATGAGTTTTCCTAAGTGTGCATAAAACATGACAGATTGAGGATGTTGATGGCATCAATGGACTTCCTTGGACTCCGGATTGAGTCAGGGAGTGGACTTGTATTTTGGTTTGAGTACTTGATTTATACGCATAAGTTGTATGATGATTTCAGTATGGATGTTATGTATGTGGATTATTGACAATGTTCTTATCAATGGATGCAGGCATGGTGACGCTTGCTAATCCAACTCACGTATGGAGTAAAGGGGTCATACACAGAAACCAAATAGATGAGGGAGAGGTGTGACAACGTCCCTGTCACAACCTACTAGCACTCCCACCGTGACCTGAACCAAGGTTAAAAATTGCCTTGTTCAGAGAGGTCCACGATGTCGTGAGGGAAGACTGAGACAATCACTCATGAGGAATTCTAAGGGGTGTGTAATAAGGAAAAATCCTTATTCCTTAGAAAATCCCTTAGTCTCTCACAAGGGCAACCAGTGGAGTGTTGACTCCAAGTGTCTGAAAAAATTCTAAACTATTCAATGGTGAGTGGCACCCTTGGATCAAGGAAGTGCGTCTTGAAGGGCACATTGTGTAAACAAAATAGTGAGTTAATAAAAATATAGAAGGCCTAGAAAATAAGATAAAAATGCTTAGAAATTGTTAGAAAAGGGCATACAATTAACTAGTGAATTAATCTAGAAAACTAACAAGAGTCTAAGTCTAAGGTGTTTGACTAAATAAAACATTAAATGGGAATAAGGGGAGTTAGACTAGTAAATTAAGTAAAATAACAAATAAGAATAAAAATTGGGTATGTGCACATGTGTGCATGAAAATAATAAAAATGAATTTTTAAATAAAAGAAAATAAATTCATGAGAGAATAGGTGGTCAACATGGAGTTAGTATCCCAATCCAATCAACCACTAAATCCTAACTGAAGGAAGACTCCTAATCAAACTAAAATTGTATTTTAGTTAAGGGACACAATAAAGGAGGGATTGGGGAACTAAGAGACATCTAGGAGAAAAAATATGAACAAATTGGGTAATGTGAGGGAAAATGTCTAATTAATATAAAAAAGAGATTTAACATGTGCAATTTGGGGAGAGTGTGACATGTGTTGAGGGTGAATAATCCTTAATTTAATTATTTTAAATTGTTTAATTATTCATGGGAGGACATGTGTCAATACAACTTTTCCTATAAAAGAAATGGTGAGGAAGAGAGAAGGGGCCCTATTGTTGGATGAATGTTGTGTTGTTGAAATTTTTATTGATTGATTTTACTTGTGAGAGTTGGGTTCAAACTTGTGCAAGAGGTGGAAACCTCACCTTTCAAAGGAAATTTTGTGCTATTGAGTTTTAGTTTTTTGTGTGTGGTCCCTTTGTGGCTCGGGGGGATAAGGGGGAATAAGAGTACCCCTAGCATTGGTTGGGAGGTATCAGTAAATTCTTGGGATTGAAAATCAAAAGGGAGGACATTGTGCAAGATTTTGAGATTGAAGATCATCAATGAACCACATTTTGAGGGTTACAACATTTAACGTTTTCAATTGTGTTGCTATGTATAATTATAGTTGCAAAATTTGATTTTCAATTACTAATTGTACTTATTCTTGGAATTATTATGTGTGTATCTAGTGTTGAAATTAAATTAAAATTTTATATATCATCTAGAATTTATGTATATTTGAAAAGTATAGAGGCTTATTTCCTTGGGGATAATGTTTTTCCTTCTCTATATGATCTGTATAGATATATGTTCATTAATTAAATGATATAAAAACAAAAAGGGGTTATATGTTGATGCCCTTTTTCTGTTTTATGCTTCGACTGCAATACTATTGAATTCCAACAATATGTTTACCTCTCGCAGATATCAATACTTCATGGAAACTTTTTCTCTCATTGGGTCATTTTTATATCGTTGGCTTTTGTACAGTATGGCATTGTTAGGCTTACTTAATCGTATTAGTCATGTATTAAATTGTTGTAAAATAATTTATTTTTTGATGATATGTCTTGCTTATGTTTAGAGTAGGTTATCAGATAGGAATTTTGTTCTGATTGAGATTCCAAACTTGGACTGTAGCGCTTCCCGTATTCTCTGCACTCGTTACATGTTTTCATTTAGTCCTTGTTCAACCTTGATTATTATTGAACGAGATGAATACTGTTAAATTATGATCTTGATTTCTTATGCGGATTAATTATTTTATTTTCTTCAACACTTTGATTCCATCTTAATACACTTCAATAATTCCAAATCATAATCGAATAGAAATAACTATGTAGATAAGTAAGCATGCACATCAACAACACATATACCTTGGGGAAACCCTATACAAGGAGAAAAACTCCAACAAACGATATTTCTTTATTGCATTAATAATGTAAGATCACTTACAAATATCCACCATGAATGTTTTGCTCTTAAAGATCTTTCCAAGATGACTCTGACATGACAAAGACCTAAAATACATTGTTGAAATACACCTCTGATATGTTGCCTCTATTTTTGATATGCAACATTGATATGTTGCTTTGGTATGTTTCCTCTTTATCACTGATGTGTGCCTCTATTGCTTCACCCTTAACCTACATAACAAAATTGTATTGAAGAGAGGGGTCAACCTCTTCTTATATAGGTTGAAGAGGAGAGACTCGAAATAGTAACCTATTTGCATGAGTTAATCATAACTTAGCTTCATACTTTAGTTTGAACTTAGAACTAGACTTGAGACTGGTTACATCTCAACATTACACTTTAGTTCAAAAATAGAACTAGACTTGAGACTGGTTACATCTCAACATTACACTTTAGTTCAAAAATAGAACTAGACTTGAGACTGATATGCTTTAGTTCAAACTTATAACTAGACTTGAGACTGGTTACAACTCAACATTACACTTTAGTTCAAAAATAGATCTAGACTTAAGACTTTAGTTACAACTCAACATTACACTTTAGTTCTAAAATAAAACTAGACTTAAGACTTCAGTTGCAACTCAACATAAAACTTTAGTTCAAAAATAGAACTAGACTTAAGACTTCAGTTGTAACTCAACATTACACTTTTAGTTCTAAAATAGAACTAGACTTGAGACTTCAGTTACAACTTGACTCTTTAAAAGGAAATTTGAAATTATCTTCATGGTGGATAATGTTACACGTGCCAACGCACTAGATCAATACATTTATATCATTTGCAATATTAGGAATATCGTTTGTTTCTAGCTCATAGGAATTTTATATTCAACCTAACTTTTGCTAGATGCCTTGACTTTTTCTCATGGCTCACAAGGCTTGACTAGGCTCATAGAGGTTGTACGTTCCCACTGAATTTTTCACTAGTTTGTCTATGCTCACAGAGGTTGTACGTTCCCCCTGAATTTTTCACTAGACTATCTATGCTCACAGAGGTTGTACGTTCCCCTTGAATTTTTCATTAGACTAACATCGCATCTTGTTCGTCCTGACTTTTGGTTTGACTCACAGAGGTTGTACGTTCCCCCTAGATTTTGTCAATACCTCACAAGACTGGTTGATTCTCCAAATCTCCCTGGCTAGCCTCAGGGTGGCCCATATGGCCTCTCATTGGAGAATGAATGTCGATGCTGCCAAATTTAACACTCCCTCTCAGTGAGGAAGTCATTCTTAGCCACACCAAGCTTGCCTCTTAGTTCTACAAACTGTCTCTAGGTGAGAGGCTTGGTCAGGATATCAACTACCTGCTCGCTCGTGGCTATGTATTGTAACTTTATAGTCTTTCTCTGAACCAAGTCTTGGATGTAGTGGTATCTCATGTCAATATGTTTTGACCTATCATGAAATACCAGGTTCTCTATCAATTTTATGGAAATTTTATTATCACAATGAACCACCGTCGTCTCAAGCTTGTCTCCAAACAACCCAAAAACCAATTTTTTGATCCATATTGCTTCCTTGCTAGCATCAATTGTTGCAATGTACTCAGCCTCTGTTGTACTCTGTGCAATGGATCCATGCTTTCGAATTAACCAAGAGATCATAGTGGATCTTAAACTGAAAAAGTATCTGGAAGTACTCTTCTGATCCACTGGGATTCCTACCCAGTCAACATCTGCATACTCATGCAAAAATAAACAACCACTTGATGTATATCTCAGACCATAAGTAATGGTCCCTCTGATATATCTCAAGATGTGCTTTGTTGCCACCCAGTGTCTCTTTTTTGGTTCAGTCATGAAATGACTCATTGCAATCACTGCATAGCATATATCTGGCCCAGTGTGGATCATGTACATTAATGATCCAATCAGTTGCCTATACATGGTGGGATCCACCAAATCTGAACTTGTATCAGAATCATGCAGCTTCCTCTGGTTGGTAACCATCGGAGTAGACATGGATTTTAAATCCATCATACCAAACCTCTTTAGTACATCCACTGTGTATTTTCCTTGTGCCAGAAATATCTTGCCATGTCTTTGCTACACTTCCAATCCTAGGAAGTAATGCATCAAGCCTAAGTATTTCATTTCGAATTCTGAGGTTAGATCCCTCTTACACTAGGATATTATTCCTTCATTTCCTGTTAGAAAGAGATCATCAACATAAAGGATTAGTATAACAGGTTGGTTACCTCTTACCTTGAAGTACAGATTTGCATCAACATCACTTTTCTGAAATCCTAGGATTTTAAGAAAGCCATCAATCCTGTCATACCAAACTCTGGGATCCTACTTAAGACCATACAAGGCCTACCTTAGATTGCATTCATGAGTGCCTTTGTTATGCAGTACAAAACCATCTGGTTGTTCCACAAAGAACTCCTATTCAATATTTCCATTCAAGAGTGTTGTGTTTGCATCCATCTGATGTAGCTTCCAACTAAGAACAGGAGCTAAAGCAATAATAGTTCGAATGGAGGTATACCTGGCTACAGGAGAAAAAGTCTCTTCGTAGTGGATTCCTTCTTTCTGAGTGAAGCCTCTTGCTACAAATCTTTCTTTGAAATTTTCCACACTTCCATCAGCTGCATGTTTGATCTTATAGATCCATTTGGAAGAAACCATTGATTTGTCTTTTGGCCTCGGCACAATATCCCAAACATTGTTCTTTATATTAGACCTGTATTCCTCAAGCATGGCATCCTTCCATACTTGTAATTTATCTACTTCTTCAAATGGAGAAGGTTCAACTTCACAATTTTTTCTCATCAGTGCAACATAACCTCCAAACTTATGAGGCCACTTCCTTTCCCTGAAATTTCATTTGGGAGAAGCTATCCTTTCTACTTCTTGCACTATTTCTTTAAGCCACCCTAGCTTCCTTTTGGTTGGAGGTTCTTCAAGAGTTCTTTATAACACTTCATCAATTTCTAGGGTCTCATTACTTGGCCCTTCACGAGGTTCCTCCCTCTGATCATCTGACTCTTCATTTTTAGAAGAGGGTGAAGCTGGCTGAGCTGCTTCTGATTCGTGTTGAAGCTCTCTGAATTTCTTAAATGCAGATTCCTCATGGAAAGTCACATCTCTTCTTACCTCTATTTTCCTCTGACCTGGTACATAAATCCTATAAGCCTTGGAGTTCTCATTGTACCCCACAAAAAACCCTTTCTTTCCTGAGGGTTCCATCTTTGTCCTCTTTTCCTTAGGGACATGAATATACACATGACACCCAAATATCCTTAGATGCCCTACTTCAGGTTTGATCCCTGAGAAGACCTATTCAGGAGTCTTTTCCTTCAAGATAGCATGTGGACACCTGTTCTAAATATACACAGCAATGGAGGTAGCTTCTTCCCATAAATAATTTGGCAGATCCTAGTCAAACATAATTGCTTTTGTAGCCTCACAAATTGTCTTATTTTTCCTCTTAGCAACTCCATTTTGTTGAGGGTTATATGGCACGGTCAACTATATCTTGATTCTTTTTTACTTGCAGAAATCCTCAAACTGGAGAGATTCAAACACTCATCCATTATATGTTATAAGGATTCTGATGTGTTTCCCTGTCTTCTTTTCAATAAAGGCTTTATACTCTTTGAATTGATAAAATGTGTCACTTTTAGCTTTAAGGAAATATATCCAACATTTTCTTGAGTAATCATCAATAAACATGACATAATACAAACAACCACTGAGTGAGGGAGATGACATGGGACCATATACATCAGAATGAGCCATATCTAAGATTCCATGAGCTTTGTTGTCAGTACTAGGAAATGTTTTCTTTATATTTTTACCTAGCATGCATCCCTTACAAATTTCATTTTTACTAAGAGAAATAAAGGGCATGCCACATTGTAACTCCATGTTTCCCCCAGTTTTTAAAAATAACTATACTGGCCAAGAACTGTGGCAAACCCAAAAATGTGAATGTGTGATGTGAATGGACCTTGTGAAAAAGGTCGATGAATGTGAATAATATTATGAATATATATTGCAGGACTGTTGAGAGGGGATATGCTAAAAAAGAGACCATGATGGCTGGAGAAAGGTGGTGGAAGGCACTTGGAATGGTGGCGTTAACTTACATCGAAACCAATACCATATTTGGACTTCACTGGCCCAAAGAACCAAGAGAGGTTCGTTGGCCCCGAATTAAATGACTCGTCAGGATTGGTAGGTAAAGGGATCCTCATGAGTAATGAGGGATGGGGGTGAACCGCCCATTTGTAGAGTCCGCAGACCTGAACACTGCGAGGAAAATCGTGCCACACGCAACCTCACCGAACAGAGAAAAGGCAGGAAGTGTGGGCGATCAAGGGCAGATGCAAGGGAAAGAGGAAGAGAATTCTGGAAAATACAGAGTGAGTGATAGCAGAGAAGAAGGAGAGTAACCTTCATTCTTGGTCACTGGAAAATAGAGATGCAGTCTCGTAGCATCGTGGTCTCAACTCGGGGGTGGCTAGTGGTAAATCCATTGGGAGTCGCTGAGCCTATGGTTGGGTGGAAACGAGCACCCCTCTCAGCAGTTGAAATCACACCTGGTGTTATTTCTGATAAGTGTTTTATATCTTGTATATTGAAGTTTATATGCTGATATGTATGTTCCTAATCTGTGAAATTTATGAATGGTTTGAGCATAAGACTGGCTGTGTGGTGTTTTGACCAGAAATGGTGGTTGTATGCTTATAATGAAAAGACCATGTATGGCTTATGTTTTACAAATTGCTTACCGATCTAAGTCAGAATTCAAGTCTTCTCTCGGGAGATTGTTCCTGTGTTTGTCCTACCTGATGCCTTGGATAGATTTCCTTCCAAAGTCATCCTTTTGAGACCACTCCCTTACCTTAAAGAAGACCTTCCAGTCTGGTCTTCAAAACCTAGTGTAAATTACCTGAGGACCCGAAGAAGGATGTTAGAGGTTAAGTCTCAAAACCTTGTGCGAGGGAGAACAGTCTTCATAGACCTCAACCTCTCGGTGTTTTGGCATCCGGAGTATCTCGGTGAGAGTTTTCTTACACTCGCGAGTCCCGAAACCCTGACCCACAAAATCCTGAAACAGGAGCGTGTGGATAGGAATCAATTGACAGACAAAATCCCGTTGGATTATCTGTGGTCATTCACAACTGTTAGATTGGAGGAAGAAACGATGGCGTTAAATGCCTTAACCCCTTTTTCCTTTATCTTCGTGAGTAGCGAAGAAATCGGGACCGTAGACCCCCAAGGTCCGTGGGAGTATCTGGACCATTGGTTTTTCCACGTCGAGGGAGCAGTGGGAGAGTGCACAGTGTGGGATAGATCTGAACTGGCAGATATTAGTTAGAAAACCCGACAGCCGTTGGATCTGTCAGGAGATGCATGAGGGTTAAGCCCTCGTGAACAAAGGCGAAAGTCCTGAAAGAGGAGTTGGTATCGGGATTTCGGACTTCGGGATTCCAGAAGTCCTAATGACGAGAGGTCAGGAAACTTCACAATGAAAGTCCTGAAATAGATCTGAGTCGTCCATCTGTGGAGGACACGTGTTGGAGATCGAGAGTCCATCGGTATTTCAGATACCGGGGATTCGAATTGATAGAGGATCTGTGTCACTAGGGGTCGCAAGTCACGAAATCGTGAAACGACGAGGACCATCCAATTAAGGGAGGCCACGTGTCGCGAGATCCTCTCGAAGGTTCCAATGTCTGTAATGACCGTTAGATTCGAGGAAGAGACGCAGACCTTAATGCCACAACCCTTTTTACCCTTGCAAGAGATGAAGGAATCTAGATCGTCCATCAAAGGAGACGCATGGTGAGCGGTCAGAGTTCAGGGAAAAGTCCCGAAATCCCGTGGACCATTGGATCCACACTCTTAAGAGTCGTCGATCTCTTACACGAATTCCCATAATGGAATTTGGAGATTTTAATGACAAAGAGTCTTGGAGTCGTTGCATTTCAAACTCCCAAATACCGAAACCCTGGAAGGATCCATACCATTGAATTAGGTGAGGCTTACGGTCGACGATCTCCCTTTGGAGGGAAACTTTGGAGACCTTGAAATTTTTGGGGATTTGAATGGGGAAAGGTAGAATTCATGCATCGCAATTCCCCGAATCAAGAAAATCCGATAAGCGCTTGGCTGGCTTAAGCGCGTGGACACGGAGTAGGGTCACGTGGACAAGACCCCAAGCGGGAAACTTGCCACTCGCTAGCCCTGTCGGGTTTCGGCGTTTCACTATTTTCGAGCTTCGGGGTTTGCAGAGTCGAAAGACTTGATGTTCTGGTAGCACTGAGTTGCGAAGTGCGAAGAGATGCCGTACTGGTTCGGCCCGTAGTCGTAACCCACAACCACATGGAGGTGAACATATGAGGAACTAGCTGACGCTAGGCCCCCGTGAGTATTTCGGGGATTTTGATCCTCGAGAAATCGAGGAAAATTTTGATTTTTGTAGTGGGTGTGTTACACACATACCATGTTCTGTAGATTTGGAAGAGCTTTATAATGAAGATGTCCAAGTAGTTTGTGCCACAACTCACTGGAGATAGTCGCATCATGAGCCAATGCCTGAACTGACTGTCCTGACACAACGTACATTCCTCCATTGTGAATTCCAATGGGATTTGTTGTACTTAAATGACTACCTTTAGCCCATAGTAGTGCCTTCTTGTGCTTGAAGATAACCCAATATCCCTTGTCCTTAAGGGTTGCAACTGATAGTAGATTCTTCTTGAGACCTGGAACATATAATACTTCATCAACATGAAGTCTAGCCCCAGATTCCAATTTGAAGGAGATAGAGCCTACTCCCTCTATCGTGTAACATTTTTCATCCCCAAGATCAACCTGCGCTACAAATGATTTTGTCTCGAAATATGAGAGGATCTCCTTGTACCCTGTCATGTGATTTGATGCACCACTGTCTACTAAACAAGTTTTCGGCCCCGTGGAAACTGAACTGGATAAGGAATAAATCAAGTAATATTCTTTTCTATTTTCTTTTTCATTAGAAGGACTTTTTTTATTTCTTTTGGATTCATCATCCTCAGTAGTTGAGGCATGAGGTTTCCCTTTCCTTGGATATTTCTGTCTAAACCAACAATATTTAGAAAAATGACCCAACTTATTACAACTAAAGCATTTAATCTTATATGTATCAATATTCTTGCCTTTGAATGTACCTTTGGTGTTTGGCTTCCACTGAGATCCTTTATGGAAAGTGCCTTTCTTCTTTCCCTTGAATCTTGATGCTAAAGCTAAGTGTTCTTATTTCATTGGCTTGCTCCTAGTAGCTGTGCGACTCTCCTCCTGGAGGTAATAATTCCATAACCTCTCAAACATAGGATGAATCTCTCTCCCACTTACACTGGATAAGAAGGTCTCCCATGAAGAAGGAAGACCGTAAAAAATGGCCTGCACTAAATCATCATTGTCCACTATCACCCCTGTGACCAAAAGTTGATCTCTGATCTGGGCTACCCTGGAACAGAAAGATGCCACTGATTCACCTTTCTCCATCTTCAAATACTTAATCTTGTGCTTAAGTGTCCTTCTGACTTGGAGCCTGTTTCTCATACAGATTCACCAAGGTATCCATACAGTCCTTGGTAGTCATTAACAAAGTCATTGCAGTCATTATACTTTCTTTGACTGAGTCAAAGATGATTCGCTTGTCCTTTGCTTGAATCTTCCTGAAGGTCGCTCCTCCTGCATTATTCGTGGGTTCCTCCACCATTGTGGTCACATACTACTCAAGATCATGCTCTTGTGAGATATTTGTTATCTAGACCTTCCACACATTCAAGTTGGTAGCTCCTTCGAGCCTATCCTTGGGCCTGACTAAAATGGAGGATGCCATGGACCTCACACTGGAAACTTAATCAAGCTATCTTGGATCTGTGTGTACCTATTGTTGCACTTCAACAAGTTTAAAACACCCTAAGCTCTGATACCATGTTAAATTATGAGCTTGATTTCTTATGCGGATTAATTATTTTATTTTCTTCAACACTTTGATTCCAGCTTAATACACTTCAACAATTCCAAATCATAATAGAATATAAATAACTATGTAGATAAGTAAGCATACACATCAACAACACATATACCCTGGGGAAACCCTGTACAGGGAGAAAAAACCCAGCAAACAATAGTCCTTTATTGCATTAATAATGTAAGATCACTTACAAATATCCACCATGAATGTTCTTCTCTTAAAGAGCTTGCCAAGATGACTCTGACATGAAAAAGACCTAAAATACCTTGCTGAAATACACCTACTATATGTTGCCTCTATTGTTGATATGTTGCCTCTGATATGATGCCTCTTTATCACTTATGTGTGCATCTATTGCTTCACCCTTAACCTACATATCAAAAATGTATTGAAGAGAGGGGTCGACCTCTGCTTATATAGGTTGAAGAGGAGAAGAGGGGAGACTAGAAATAGTAACATGTTTGCATGAGTTAATCATAACTCAGCTTCATACTTTAGTTCGAACTTAGAACTAGACTTGAGACTAGTTACAACTCAACATTACACTTTAGTTAGAAAATAGAACTAGACTTGAGACTTCGAACTTAGAACTAGACTTGAGACTGGTTACAACTCAACATTACACTTTAGTTCAAAAATAGAACTAGACTTAAGACTTTAGTTACATCTCAACATTACACTTTAGTTCTAAAATAGAACTAGACTTAAGACTTCATTTGCATCTCAACATTACACTTTAATTCTAAAATAGAACTAGACTTAAGACTTCAGTTGTAACTCAACATTACACTTTTAGTTCTAAAATAGAACTAGACTTGAGACTTCAGTTACAACTTGACTCTTTACAAGGCAATTCAAAATTCTCTTCATGGTGGATAATGCTACAGGTGCCAACACACTAGATCAATACATTTATATCATTTGCAATATTAGGAATATCGTTTGTTTCTATCTCATAGGAATTTTATATTCAACCTAACGTTCTCTAGATGCCTTGACTTTTTCTCATGGCTCACAAGGCTTGAATAGGCTCATAGAGGTTGTATGTTCCCCCCTGAATTTTTCACTAGTTTTTCTATGCTCACAGAGATTGTACATTCCCCCTAACTTTTTCACTAGACTATATATGCTCACAGAGGTTGTACATTCCCCCCTACTTTTGCATTAGACTCATATAGCATCTTGTTCATCCTGAATTTTGGTTTGACTCACATAGGTTGTACGCTCCCCCCTGGATTTTTTCAATTCCTCACAAGACTAGTTGATTCTCCAAATCTCCCTTGCTAGCCTTAGGGTGGCCCATATGACCTCTCATTGGAGAATGATTGTTGATGCTGCCAAATTTAAAAAATACTAGGTACTTACCTTACAATATGCTTCCAACAATGCCCTTTTAGGTAGCCGACTAGGTACTCTGTTAGATCACGGTCGAGTGACAATTGTTTTTTTTATATATCAAATATAGACCTACTCTTATAAAATTGATTCAATTTATAGAATCCTAAGAACTAATTCGAAATTGAATTCCTTCCAAACCATTAATAAATATGACAATTTTTATGTGGGTGTAAGCTTGTGCAAAAGAAGAATTTATAATCGCTGGCCATTACTGATTCTTACTGGTCAATTATAACCATATTTGTCGATAGGCACGGTCCTTAGTGTCTTGTGTTCAAATTTTAGGAATATATAGATCCATTATAGTGAACCCCCTTCACTTTTCTTCCATATAGTACATCTCCTTTGGTTATGTGAATATTGTCGCTCACCCTTAATCCTGATGCTATAAAAAAAGAGAGAGAATTTCAGAACTGGTGTGCGAAATGGTTATTATTGAAACAGTAAACCAAAAACATAATAAAAGGTTTTAGGGAATAAGTTATAAACAACATTTTTTATAAACGTTATGTATCTTTCTTCTATAGAAGACATGCATTGGTGTGTTGTCTAATTTAGGTATGATATAATATATTGGTGTTTTTTAGTTGTGCATTAAGTTGCAGGTTTCATCTTCGGCACTGTTTGAGTTAGTGGATGTGACAATAGGTGAAATTTCCTGATTTTTGGGGTTCTATGGACGGATTAGCCTTCGAAGCATGGTTGGAGAATATGGTGATGTTATTTTCACTATGCGATTAAACCTCCAACATGAAGGTCCAGATGACGGTATTTCAACTAAAAGGGAGTGCACTTCTTTGGTGGAAGGCACTTTACTGCAACTGAACATGGTCGTCGAGGACGTGTCATGGGAATTGTTCGAGGAACGATTCTGAGAGAGGTATTTATCATATGATTAACGAGTTTAATTCCTTATGACATGGTATTCATACAGTTCCATAGTATGAGGCCAGGTACATGGAGATACTCAGATATTCTCCACATCTGAACACTGAGAAATTAAAGGTTAATAAGTTTGTGTTCAGTATCAACTTCAACATTCATGCTAAGGTGAGGATCTTAATGTCTCATAATTTTAGAAGGCTCTCATTGCTGAAGAAGATTTGAACAGTGGGGTTCAGGGTAGGACTTCTTCTAGGCAAATAGGACAAGTTCCACCTAGAGCGCTGCAGCAACAGACTCCAGTTAGGTAGACTTCTGGGCACCGCGATGCACCTAGAGGACATGTATTTTCTATGCAACGTAGACCGACTACCAGTTAGAGGACTTTGTATAGAACACCACCACAGCAACAACATCGTTGTCCTCAACAACAAAAACAATCTAGATCTTTTTCACAGAACATATTAGGGCCTCAGAACCCTAGACTAGCAGCTTCTTCCTCTAGGAATAGGAGAACCGACCCTAAGAATAGATGTTGGACTTATGAAGAGCCACACTACCAAAGATATTTTCCTATTGAGAAGGAAAGAGATACCAGATTAGCAGGACATACTACAGTAGGAGATTTGGGCAATGCCCATAGGATTCATGCACCGGTTAATAATCGTCAAGTCGAGCATCCGTTTATAGTGCTCGAGACTTCCAGTATGATAGATGATCAATAGTTTAGTTTTTTTATAGATCCAGGAGCTACTGAGAGTGTTATATCTAGTGTTGTGCTTAAAAGAACTAAGGTGAAGGAAGTAGAACATGATGAGTTTAGATATGTGGAAATGGCATTTGGTTCCAAGCAAAATGTTGGAGGAAAATTTAAGGATTGTAACATTAACTTGGGTGATTTTGTCACAAGTGTAAACCTATATGTTAGAATCTTGGGATCTTACGACTTTGTTATTGGAATGGATTGGTTAGAATCGCACGACACAATACTTAACTATAAGACGAAATGATTAAGTTTGATTGATGATTTGTGATAGAGTAGAGTAATTGTGGGAAGAAACCAGGGAGTGTCTTTGAGAAACCTCCCTGTAGTATTGGAGTTTGCGGATGTTTTTCCTGAAGAGATAATATGTTTACCACTAGAAAGAGAATTTAAATTTACCATAGACTTAAAATATGGAACAAAACTGATTGCAAGAACTCCATACCAGATGTCGACACCTAAATTGCAAGATTTAAAGATGCAATTGAAGGAGTTGTTGGATTTGGGATTTATACGTCCAAGTGTATCACCGTGGGGTATGCTAGTTATTTTTGTAAGAAAGAAGGATTGATAGTGGAGGCTTTGCATCGACCATCGTCAATTAAAAAAATCCACGATCAAGAACCAATACCCATTACCGAGAATTGATGACTTATTTGATCAAATAAAGGGATCGAAAGTATTTTCAAAGATTGATTTGAGAACGAGATACCATCAGTTGTGAATTAAAGAGGAAGATATTCTTAAAACAACATTTAAGACAATATTCAAACATTATGAATTTACTATGTTATTGTTTGGATTGACGAATGCACGGGGCATATTCATGAGTTTAATGAATGGGGTATTTTGAGAATACTTGGACAAGTTTGTATAGGTATTTATTGACGACATACTAATTTACTCTTGGACTAAGGAAGAGCATGATGAACACTTGAGATTAGTTTTACAATGTTTAAGAGAAAACAAGTTGTACGGGAAGTTGTCAAAATGTTCATTTTATCAAATGAAGATTCATTATTTGGGACATATTATATCTGGAGAAGGTATCGTTTTAGATCTAGTGAAGGTTGAGGCTATTATAAAATGGACAACATCGACGAACGTACAAGAAGTACATAGTTTTATGGGATTAGTAGGTTATTACCGATGCTTTGTCAAAGGATTTTCAAAGATAGCAAATCCAATTACGAAATTGTAGAAGAAGAAAAATAAATTTGTATGGTCTGAGAGATGCACGAAAGCATTTTAGAATCTTAAGGAATTATTAACGACAACACCAATACTAAAGGTTTCAGATATGGACAAAGAATTCTTGGTATGCACAAACACATCCAAGGAAGGATTGGGTGGAGTATTAATGCAAGACGGTCGAGTCATCACATATATTTAAAGGAAGCTAAGAAAGCATGAATATAATTATTCTGCACACGACTTGGAATTGTTAGCAATTGTTTATGCCTTGAGATTTTGGAGACACTGTCTTATTGGACAAAAATTCGAGTTGAAAACTGATCATTGTGGATTACATCACACTTTTACTCAAAGTGACTTGAATGTGCGACAAAGGCGTTGCTCATAAATTTTAAGTGAATACGATTTTGAGATCATGTATATCAAGGGAACAATTAACAGAGTGGAAAATGCGTTGAGTTGCAGACCTCACATCTTCTCAGTAATACCACTACAGACGAGCCTTTGAGAAAATATTTTAGCATTACAGATGATGACTAGTACAAGGAAGTAAAAGATAATATAGGACAAGATACGATGATGATACCTAGATACGATGGTTATTATTTGGATAGTGATGGACTTTTAAGATATAATAGCATATTTTATGTACCACCAAATGATGAATTAAGAAAGTTAATTTTGAACGAAGCTCATCGAGCGATGTATATGGCTCATCCTTGAGTCACGAAGATAAAGGAAGACCTTAAATATTTATTCTTTTGGAAGGGGGTGAAGACATATATAGTTAAGTATGTGGTGAGGTGTCTTGAATGCCAGCAAGTGAAGGATAAACATAGACATCCAGCGGGATTGTTACAACCGCATGCAATTCCTGAATCGAAATGGGAAGTCATTTCGATGGATTTTATTGTTGGATTTCCACTTACGACAATGAGACATGATTATATTTTTGTAGTCATTGACACTTTTACAAAGAGTGCACACTTATTCCAGTTTGAATAACGTATCAAGCACCAGACATATCTAGATTTGTTGTTAGAGATATTGTGAGATTTCATGGTGTACCAAGGAAGAGAATATTTGATCGAGAATCAGTATTCACGGGACGATTTTGGACTAGTTTCCAAGAGGCTTTGGGAATGAAATTGAATTTTAGTACATCAAATCACCCCGAAATAGATGGACAAACTGAAAGAACAAATCAAATTTTAGAGGATATCCTTCAGATGTATGTGATGTATCAACATAAACGTTGGGAATATTTTTTTCCATTAGTATATTTTTCATACAACAACAATTATTAGAGTACGATTAAGATGGCACCTTTTCAATTCCTTTACGGATGACCATATTAGACACCTCTGAGTTGGGGTCGACTAGAGGATAGGGTCCTGGTAGGACTAGAAGTGATCCAAAAAATGGAAGATCAGATGCAATCCATAAGACAAAGGATTAAAGAAGCGCAAGACCGACAAAAAAGTTATGCGGATTCACATCATTTAGACTGTAGTTACGAGGTTGGTGATAAAGTATTTTTGTGGGTGAAACTACATAAGAGTTATATTAAGTTTGGGAAGGGTGCTAAACTCTATCCAAGGTTTGTGGGACCTTTTGAAGTTGTGGAAAAGAAAGGACTCATGGACTACCAAATATCAATATAGCATAGAAAAACCTCAGAATAAGTACTCAATGCCTTGAAAAAGAGAGAAATTCAGATAATAAGCCTCTTTGAGGGGGAAACCTCCTTATGCCCACATAAATGTACAATTACAAGATGATTCCAAATGAAAAATGTCTCATTGGTATATATAGGAGACTAGGAGGTATAATTACAACTAATGGACTAAAGACGACATAAATAAAATAACATTACTAATGTAATATGACCCTATTAAGGAGTAATGAGCCATTATTTAGGGCTTAACATGCACCTCCCCTTGAGACAAGTGTTGTCCGCAACACTTGAGAAACTCTGGATGCTTCTGTATAAAAGACTCATCTTCCCAAGTGGAATGTCCAGTCAGTAGTTTCCTCCATTTAATGAGATACTCTAAAATGGATCTATTTCTCAGCTGGTGAATTCTTCTGTCATGGATGGCTTCAAGCTCCAATATGATTTTTCCTTCCTCGTCAAGTTCTGGAAATATAGTTTGAATTGGGATCTTGTCACCTATAACCTTCTTTAAGTATGAAACATGGAAAACTGGGTGTACTCATGAATATGCATGCAACTCCAATTCGTATGCCATAGTACCAATATTTTGCAACACCTTATAAGGGCCATAATACTTTGTTGATAATTTATTATCCTTCTTGGCTTGCTTGAGGGACATCTGTTTGTATGGTTGTAGTCTTAAAAACACTCAATCTCCTACTTCAAAACTTCTTTCACTACGATTTTGATCTACTTGTTGTTTCATGCGATTTTTTTCCATGGTTAGGTTGTCCTTTAATATTTGGAGAACTTGTTGTTGATGCTCGATGTGATATTCCATTGCTTGAACCTTAGATTTTTCTTTTAGAGAAGAAGTGATGGAAGGAGAGTGGTATCCATAGAGTTCCATGAATGGTGTCATTTTTGTTGCAGTATGAAAGGAAGTGTTATACCACCATTCTGCCAAGGGTAACCATTTGAACCATTATGTTTGTTTATCAAAGACAAAGCAATGAAGGTAGCCTTCCAAACATTTGTTCACTATCTCAGTTTGTCCATCAGATTGAGGATGACAGGATGAGCTATGAGCCAATTGAGTACCCAAACAAGAAAATAATTGTGTCCAAAAATGTCCAGTGAAGATGGGATCTCTGTCACTTACAATAATCTTTGGGCTTCCATGTAGCTTTTGAACTGTCTCCATGAATGCGGTGGAAACTATACTAGCTTTGAATGGATGAGAGAGTGCACAAAAGTGTGCGTACTTGGTCAGTCTATCAACAATCACCATGATGACACTCTTTCCTTCAGACTTCGGTAACCCTGTGATGAAATCCATGGAAACCTCCTCCCAGCGCTAACTTGGGATGGCTAATGG